>JAGFPH010005620.1:54457-93593 GCA_018207615.1 Philaenus spumarius
AAGAAGCACTTTTTAGATAATACACTATTTATATTTGTTATGATTTATTGATATACAAATATATCGCAAACTAAGATTTATATATATATCACAAACATTTTAGTTTACAAAAATTTTCTCTGCTATAGTGCAATGATGTTTATTTCTTAACTTAACTTTTTTTTAAACTAACAATAGAAAGAATTTTCCTGACGAAGAATAGCCAATCTTCTGAAAGTTATTTTCAGAGGATAAATTTTTGTATAACATGATCTGTTTATAAGAAAATTATATAATATTTTAGAGCAAGTTGCTAAAGATTTTTTAACGTTTCTAATTCAAAAAGTGTTATTTATTTGTAAATGCATTAATATAGCTAAAACTCGGTTCAAAACCTATTTACAGATTTAAAAGTACTTCTTTTCTTAAATACTTAAATACATCGGCAAAGTAGTTTAGAAGTATTACACACAAAGTGTATAAATAATATTACAGTCATTATTTAGTGATTTCCGCATCTAAGTTTAGCAGTTAGATTCCGTTAAATTAAAGACACCAGTCTGAGTCAGCCATGCATAAAGCAGAAGCTTAGTCACAGAGATGTGAACAAAAGGTATTTACTGCATGTTGGTATTTACCAAGACTTTGAAAAAATAATTAGAATTTAAAGTACAAAAGAAGAAAATGATGCATTTAACAAGATAAATAAGGTATTATTCTAGCATTACTTTAAAACAGTGTCTCTTTTTTCATCTAACTAATCTGGGTTAACAGTGTAACATTTAAGAGCTTTTTTGGATGAACACCCAGTCCATTTTACACTTGAGTGATGCAATGCTGAATTTTACTAAACTTACCTGGAGCTAAATTATCTCTTACATAAAGGGAAGGGGTTGTTATTTTTTTATAAACGCCTTTAGTGTATGGCAATTAAACTAATTAAGGCGAGGAAGTAGCAAACCATAGATGACTGAACGTTATCTGATAACCGCAAGTTGTGTAGGGGTTTTAACACACGAGCTAGACGACACGCTAACTCACTACGCTACACTTCCTTTCCACAAACAAACGAACATATTGAGTAGAATACTTCTCTCAATACTGTGTGATACATGTAAACATTAGGAGTTATTTCGTGTTAATAAAATTATGGCTGTAAAAACGTTGTAGCTCTTAAATAAAGTACACTGTGTAGGCTAGTGCTTTGGCCTCAGTTCGATCATAATGAAAATCGGAGGGAAGAAGGTGTTCTACATTTTAACAATGTATATGATATATCATTACTGATATTGTTTGTACCACCAACAGGGTTGCGATCGATCAATCATCTTACAACCATCATATACTACTTCCACACCTTGATTAGTGGAGTAATTCATAATTTTTGCAATTTTATATCAAGTTAAACTAAATACTTATTGATATTATGATTAGATTACAGTTCACAGTAATGAAGTGTTTTTTTTATTGTTTATTCTTTCTGTGCAAATTGACAAAGCCAGCCCAACTAAATAAAGTCAATTTGGTATTACGGTCTGCTTTTTAAAGGAAATGACATGAACTGATCCACATATTTAAGTGTATTGGTAGTTAAATTCAAAACTACACAGGCATTTTTATTCTAGACGATAGCATTTTATCCGTTACGATTTAAACTTTAATGCTTAACTTGGAACTAAGAATATCTGTACAGTCATACTTAGAATCACATTCAATTTCTGGATTAATTTACTACTTGCAAATAAAGAATATATCTGAAACTGAAACTACAATTGAGTCAATAATAGTAAAAATGGCTGAAATAAATATTTCATTTATTGCCGGTGCTGACTAGGAAAGGTAGATGACATCTTCCACACAAATAATACTAAACACGGAATGTATATTATTTGTGTGGAAGATGTATAATGTATGTATACTTTATGCAGCTGTATAAAGTTTCGATCTGCTATAGTTTTATTTTAAAGTATATGAGCACATTTATCATTTTAAGTAATTTGAAAAATAATTGTAGCTTTAGTTCTTTGTAAACTGTGTTTTCGAACGTTTTAGAGAAAAATTTAAACTAGTATCTCCTGTGGTAGAGATTCAACCTAAATTTAATTATAAAGTAACAAACTTCAACTTGTTTTTCGTGTAATTAATTGGACTTTATTATAAGTATGCAAATTCTTGATTCGTATCTTGACGCTAAAAGGAAAATAGTGGGAAAGGGCACAGAGAAAGTTTGATGGAATTAATGACAAATGTGTAGAAAACATATGGCATTCCTTAGAAGTAAACAATTAAACTATTAACGGTAGAATTATTTAATTATTAAATTAAGATTAGTGATAATTAAATTTGAAAGAAATGGAAACAACGCTAAGTATTTGCTTGTATAATTTTCTTGTTTGTTAATATTATTCCGTGTAGGGAAGGCAAAGGTATGTTGGCTCGCACAGCCTTGAATGCGATACAAATTATTTCATTTAGTTTTTGGATGCGTTTTGTGTGGAAAAATTAGGAGTTTGTAGAATATAATCCAATGACCTGCAAATAGCAACCATCTGCATACAATAACGGATAAAACAGCTAATTCGGTTAAGCAGCTTGGCAAACCAATTTTAGGTTAGGCCTAGTTTATTTTATTTTAATTGTGTACATGGCAGTTTATACACATCATTTTTGTTTTCTGCTCACCTACAGCACAGTACCTTCCGAATGATGTACTCTTAATTCCTCTCATTTTGTAGTAAATACTGAACAAATTTACTACAAATTTCGATGTTTACGTATAATATAATGTTTAATATAATGATTTAACCATCACAAAATAAAATATAAAATAGTTGTATCATTTCTAAAAAATGTCTTTTCAACTACACATAAACAACGATATATACATTACAACGTACTATAGAGCACTCTCTTTGAGAGCGAATTTTTTTGTACACTCTATAATAGCTGCAAAATAAGTTAATATCACCTACTGGAAGAAATAGGCTATCTTTTTTGTCTGGCCTAGGTGATACAACTGGTTGTCTAATATTTAGCTGTATAAATATTTCGAACAAAATATTACTCAAAATTAACCTTCCAGTAATCGTAATTAAACTCAGTTTAGAACACAAGAAATTAATTTTACTTATCACCTCAAGGTAATGAGAACAGTGGAGCTGACCTTGTAAATAACTTTATTTGTGCTTGGATATTTTGATAATGCAACACTTTCATTATAACTAAAACACTAGGAAATATTGTAATGGAATATGCAAACAATAGGTAAGTGAAAACTAAAACTTGTTTAAACTGTAAAATAATAATTAAAAATTTATTCAAAACTAAACAACATAAATCAAAATATTCTCTCTTTGTTGGTATCTTCAAAACGAATGCAATTTTTAAGCAATTAAATTAAATTTTAATTCTTCTTAATTAATTAATAAAGACAGAACAAATTTACTATTTTAATAGATTTTAATTACTTCATTTAATTACTCAATTTATTTTATATTATTTCATTAGTTTATGAAATTTAATTATTCAATTTATTTTACTATTTAAATTCAAATCATTTTAACATAATTTCGAATTTTATTTTAAAATTTACACCAAGAAAACAATCTATTTATAATCCTACCTAACCCAGTATATTTAATAAATTTAATTGAAGCTAATCAGGCAAATTTATATGGGACAGTATCGTAAGTACGCTTTTAACAGACCTTGTAGCGACGCTTAAGTTGGCCGTCTTTAACGGTGCTGATGTTGTTTGGATGCTGCAGGTTGGCTAGCAGGGTTGAGTTGCTCTTGTTCCTGAAGTCTATTGCAGTTGTACAGCGTGTTGTGATCTTGTAGTGTTGATTTTAAAGTTGTACTTAGCTGAATTACAGGCGATTGATGGTTAGAGATGTCTTCCTGGTGTCCGGGATTCGCTCGTTCCGTTCAAGCGTTGTTAACACTTCATGTCCTATAGGCTCACCAGTCTAGTTCCTGAAGTTCCAATAATGAAGTCGATTTACTACCTCATTGAAGTCCTCGTAGTTTCAATGTTATTTGACTAATATTGATCAATGATGAACATCGCAACTTCTCTCACTAGTGAACTGTATTAAATTGTAGTAAATACTGATTATCTATAAATGATATTAATTTTCCATGTATGTTAAACGTAGTAAAATTTTCTAAGTCCAATTTAACTAAGAGAGTAAAAATTTAATAGTCCAGCGTGACAAGTACTCTACATTGAAGATTTATAAAATTATAAAGAGACTGAAGAGCATGAAGAATTCGTAAAAGTCCCTAGGACATCGTGTCCCACGCTTATATAGTGTCCATTTCCACTAGATCTGTTACCAACCTTAAGTAACATATTACACTACGTTTCTCTTGTTCCTTAGTTTTTATTTTCCGGGTTTTTATTTTCCAGATAGTTTCCCTTAATTTTCCATAAATTATCCAGTTTGTTTTTATTATTCTATTGTACCTTTTATCTACTTTATTCTATTGTTTTCGTTAATGAACTTCACTATTAGGTTGGTATTAACATATCTCGTTTCTGATTCTCCGTTAATTCCGCTCGCATTCTAGCCTGTTGTCGCTGTAAAACCACTATTGTTCTCCTTATTTTGTCTTTAACTCCTCGCGCCGTCGTTAGTTTTTCCCGCGAGTGAGCTTTTCTGGTTTCTAGAATTTTCCTCTTCCTTTACGAATTCGAGTGGTGTTCGTACCACTTCGTACCCGCACGTGCCTTTCTCGTTACGTTTTCCGGGAAAGTTTTCCAGTTTTCCAACTCGCGATTTTCTTTTCTTCTATTCTGTAGTCCTTTGCGAAATTATGTACTAGCCGCCATTTTGTGAATTTCCCTTTGTTTTTCTTGGAATTATGAGACTTATAAAAGTTACGATTTTTTTGTTTTTTATTTAACTAATTTCCCGAAATTTATTTGGTACACTGGGTTTTACATACATTATTATGCTGTACTATTTTACCTTTAAATATTATAATCTATAAACATTTTCTTTTCTTATTTATTTTGACTCTAATGTGTGAAAATTCTCACCCATTTTTCTATAATAATATTTAAACTTTTCTTTGATTTTCCTATAAAACTTTCCTTTTACAAATACTTGTTATGATTACATTTTACTTCACTTTATTTCTTTTATAATTACATAACATTTAAACTTGACGATTTTAACTAACTTCTATAATATTGAAAATTCGTTATTTTCTTATTCCACCTTTCTTTTAGATCTATTCTTTATTAATCGAAAAACACCTTTCTTTATGGCTTTTGAGAAAATTTGAAATTTTCGCTTAACTTTAGACTTGAATTACTAAACATTATTTAATATTCCGACTGGGGAATTGCATGGCTGACACACCCGTGTTTAGCGTAACGTGTTTCCTCTAGAGAAACCCAAATACATAATATTCCTGGATCCTGGTATTCCCTAAGAAATCATTAATTAGAGGCTAAGTTCTTTTTGCATTTCTGAACAAGTCAGGGTTCAACAGTCGCTTCCTTAGATTACGCCCCGCTCGCCCTAACTTGTTGAAGGTTGCACTACATACATTCAAGATTCAATGTTTTCCTAGAAATATCGCCTTTCACAAAAGTTTTGTAAACATTAAAATTTTTGGAATTACACGGGTCCTGGCCGTTGTAACATATATTTAAGTACCTAAACTTGGGCTACACAAAATTTAAAGAGATTATTCTCAATTAAAAAAGCTACATTTAAATTAGCATGTTTTGCAAAGAAAACCAATCATTGTTGGAGTTTTTGCTTAAAAACGATATACATATATCGACTCTTTCTTAAATTTAACTTTCTTTACTATGTCGACTATTAATTCTACGGAACAACCAATAAATATTGCTGCAACATTAATATATTTCTCTTATCTCTACTTAGACAGTGGTAGGCTAAATTAGTTAAGTAACATAAGTATATTCCTACAGTACCTTACAAGGCTTTTTTCAACATTCCATTAAAAGATTCATCAACATCTGGTAAGTTGTTTCCGAGTTGAACAAACATACAAACTTGTCCTTTGTGTAGTGATGTAACGAAATAACGCTCAGAAACTCGATAGTTAAAGCTAATATTATAAACTAATTGAAGCATTGTGGTGCATCAAGACTTCAAAGGAAATACCAGTAATCTCTTGTCCCGTAACAATTCCACGGTTAGTGAGCTTTAAAGTACAGCTATCTTGGGGTTTAATGTAGGACGATTCGCTGCCATTACGTCAAAGCCTGATACACGACGTTATAGTCGCTTCGATGGACACAGGCAATGTGAAATATCTTTTGTCACAGAATATATAATATTTACCTAAAATTTATCTAATATTGTATCCATAATATAAGACAGTTAGTTGTTTATTGTTTTATTATTGTATAAAGTATAAACATAGATAATTTTACTACATTCAGTTGGCTTACTAAATTCAAAAGTGTAAAAATGTATAATTATTGTACTTAATTTTGTATAATTTTTTAAAGTAAATTTATTAGAAGGAGTAATTATTGTGTTCTGCGATATACAAAACACATTTTTAAGACATAAAATTTTTTTAGTATTTTCACATCTAAATCTGTCTGTGTGAGGTCAGACATAATTGATTTTGTTTTGAAAACGTAACTAAGCCCGAAAAAGTCCAATAATTGTTGATTTGGTCAATGTACTTTGGTTTGATAAAAATACTAAAATGATACTTTTGTGAACCGGTATTAACATCGCATACTTATTTCTCTTCCGTAAAATCCATAATAAAATAATGAGAAGTTTTTCTGTCATTTGTATATAGAATATAAATATATTGAAAAATATAAATACATACAATAGTTATTTGTACTTTATAAAAAAACAAAAGAGGACTTTATTTTCGATTCGTTCATTCAGTAATTTATTAAACATCTATTTAAATATCTTTTTCCTACTGCTATTTAATAAATTGCGTTTATGCACACTCAAAGCAGTGAGCAAACTAAACTACACGTGTTCAGCGTCAATTAATTATACCTCTTTGTTTTACTTTACCACACGCTTCTCTTACTTTACCGAACGGCGTGCAGTAAATTAATAATTTAGCCTACGCCAGCTGTTTACTTTGCATTCTAGGGCACAGAGTAAACAGCTGATGTAGGATGTTCTGAACATTTTGATTGTTGTGGGACCAACTTCTGTAAACACGTTTTGTTTAGTAAGACAGATAATGTTTAACAAATTAAAAATGCAGCTGTAGGAAAAACGTTGTGTGTATTACGAGTGCAAAGTTTACTTGGTCACCCTCAAAAAACTTTAACCGTCCGGCTACGCCTCGGGCATCAAATGTTTATTTCATGTAACAAACTCAACTTTGCACCATAGATACACAAATAATTATTATGAATTACTCGTTAGAGACAAACCATAACAGTGTACAGTAGAAATACTGTAATTTTGTATTTTATAGATGGAAAATCAGCGATGCACTATTTTATGATTTGATGCTCTTTCTTTGTTTCATTTATTTAGATTATCACATTTATTTATAGTTTGTACTTCAATAGCTTAAGGCAATCCGCCATCAAAAATCAGCAGCTATACAAATTTGTTAAAATTAAAAAAAAAAAATTGTTTGTATTTTACATACTTTTCTGAGTATGTGTACACATTTTTAGGCCTTTGTGATAATTTTTTCATACAAAAAAAAATAATAAATAGGTAGTGCAAATCGCGATTATACAGTGTTGAAAGTTTGAACTCCGTTTACCGAAAGTTAACTTTTTCCATGTTTGGATGTACTTATGATTGAATAAAATATAAAGTATTAGACCTTAGCCTTTAAAATATTTACCATTTTATCATATATTTAGAAGATTTTTGGGTAGAGAAACAGTATAGCCTTAAAAATATTAAAATTAAAAAAATATATTAAAAACTATTTGAGAAATATTTGTTTAATATTACCCTGTAACGTTTTTCCTAGAAACAGCACATGATTTTCCATAATCAAAAGTTTCTTTATATTATTTGCTAAAACATATTAAAAACATTATTCAAATTGGTTAAACAACTAAAAAGTTATTCAAAATCAAAAAACCTCAAAAACGAAAAAATCTAAATTTTTAGTTTAAAAATACAAAAATGTGCAGGAAAAATGAATGGTTAGGTTAGAAGAATGGTTATACAAGTTATGAAAAACTACATAGTAGACAGAGCCAAAATTATATTTTTGTTTTGTCATAAAACGTTTCAGTGCAACATATTAGCGATTTTCCAAAAACGTTTTGGAAGGTTCTTATTTTTATTGAGGGCGAAGCCAGTTACGGCAGATATTACCGTATACTGCGAGTATACTGCAATGCTTTAACTAACCTATCTCTATTGAATAATCAAATACATCTAGTTTTGTTGTGTTAAATATTAGTTGAAACAGTAATAGAAAAGGCAGTTGTTTAAATATCAAATACAATTAAAATTAAAACTAGATACGTTATAGACTTGATTAAACTCAAATAGCGTTAATTGACAATGGTGGATTGTACTCGTAAATCCAAACAGTGAATTGATTAAACAAACATTCACTATTAAAATAAAACAGATGATGTTATTTTACAACCAAAGTAAATTTAACTTTTTTACACATTAGTTGTTTTTACATGCGATTGTCATTTACTGTAAATAATATAATTTCATTAACAAATGGCATAAATGTTTAAAGGTTTTTTAAAAAAAAAAACGCTTTAGTATTTTCCGTAAATATTAAACAAGTTTTATTTATAAAAGGTCTGTAAATCTGTTACCTCTTGATCATAGTTGTTTCCTGTGACTAATCTGTTACCTGTTGCTTGTGGATATTCGGGTGATTGTGAACTGTTACTTCTGACCTTACCTTATCTGTGATAGATGCCTCTAATCCGTATTTGGTAACTGTTATCTGTGGTGGTTATTTCTTTCGTAAAGCTAACCAGGGGCTATTATCTGTTACATGATTAGACTAATTTCCCTGTGACTAGTACCAGTGGCTGTTACCTGTTAAATGTTTCTGTCAATGTTGGTTGCTAAATTTTGCTGTAGCCTGTTGAAAATTGTTTGTAGCTGTTATCCATAACCTGTGGCTGACAATTGTTACCTGTTGCTCCATCGTGTTTCTATTACTACGGTCACATAATTATTTTGTTTTACTTACAAAACATGTTATACTTTGGTCATTTGTATTAATTATATCTAAAACCATTGAATTACGATGTTTGCAACAAATTACTTCTGAAAATAATGTGCAAAAGTAAGTAACATTGTGGATTTGTTTGAGAAATATATAATTTTAAATTACCCTATTTCTGGAAGTAATTTAGCGTATACTAATCGTTTTGATTATGAACAGTTTTTTGCAATTCAAATGGTCATCGAGAAAACTTGCTACTATCATGCTATATTTTATTAATCAATTCATGAAAATGTGATTATTTATCTTTTTTATAATAAGCCATAGTAATATCTTTGAAATGTAATATTTGGGAAAATTACTTCTTAACTTCTTCAATGGAACTATTTGGGCCCATCTTTATTCATATTTATTTTCTATTTAATATTTAAAAAGGTAATACACCTTTAAAGGAACAAAGTACTATTCCGTACAAATAACTCTATTTGACGTTTAATTTATATGCTGGCTTTGTGATCAATAGCATTAGCATGTTCCATGTTGCTCAGCTTGAGAACCAAAGAATCCAGATCTTAAAACGATATCATATTGTTGATAAGAGAGTATTATAACGTTTATTAATTCAGTATATATTAGTTAGATTCTATTATCTAAGTCCTATACACTAGTATTATCTAAGTCCAGAACTAATTTTAAAGAGCCCTCTAGTTTTAAGTAATATTATTGCATTCACTAGTACTCTTTTCGGTTTAGTATTCGATGGTACGCTTTAATGTCATAAATACACTCACTTCCCTTGTTTTACTTATGTTAGGTTTTTTAATTTTTAATAATTTTGTCTATAGTACTTAATTAAATACCTAAATAAAATACAGTATGTAAACATAAATACAATTTCAAAAAGTTCATTGTTTTATGAAACTTACCCTCCTACCAATTATGTTATGTTAACTACTTATAAACATTCGGACAATGAAATAATGAAGTAAAACAAAATTAATAAAAATAAATCGTTACGTTTCTAATATTTATTTCACTTAAACTTTTACACGGTGGACCATGGTTGCAATAAGTTATTTACAACACTGTTATTGTTGACTTGTAGGCAAAAAAAAAAAAATCCGTTTATATAGGTTAAACCTACCAGTAATTTGCAATATGGCTTTTTTTTATAAGTACCTTTAAGTATGTAGATTAACATAAAAAAAGTTTACCAGTCTATCGATTTCCCAAAGTCGAAAAAAAATCGATTATCATTTTTTTTTCGATTATCCTTAATATTTCGAGCTGGGATGAAGATAGAGAAAAATAAAAAAATACCACCGTATAGGGGAGGTATTTTTTAACAAAAAAGGTCATATGTATTTATTTCGTCCGAGCAATGGTTTGTCTGGAAAAAAATCGACAATGCAGGTATGTATTTTGCAGCAGGGGAAATCACTAAAAGGGGACATCTTATTCATATATGAAGCGTTGGCTCATTCTAAATTGACCAAATTTTAATATATCGAATTGAAACTTGAAGTAGGAGTTAAAATATATATTTTAAACATTTATGCTGAGTCTCAGCTTGTTATCTTGAAAATGACCCGATCTAGGAGTCGATTTCGATTATCGATTTTAGGAGTACCGGACCCACGAACTAATTTAAATCTATTCCAGTTTCGTCAATTTTTGGAATATCAACACGAAATTTGTTTTACAAGTTGAGTACACCAGTGTAAATATTCT
Source organism: Philaenus spumarius (assembly GCA_018207615.1). NCBI lineage: Eukaryota > Metazoa > Arthropoda > Insecta > Hemiptera > Aphrophoridae > Philaenus > Philaenus spumarius. The sequence goes on from JAGFPH010005620.1 coordinate 65,312, forward strand.
TAGTATGTACGATTTTTTCCTTGTTATTTTTAAAAACGAGGCGCTTGAAAGTAGTCTTCTGTTTTACCTACTGTATCTCGTTTTAACTATAACACTTTTGGATTCAACGACTCCATTTTCGACATTTTTGAACATATCGATTTAAAAATTGGTACAGAAGTTACAAATACAATAGTTTTTTGCTATACTTAGTTTAAAAACTATATTTTCAAAAATTACTAATCTGCAGCTGATCAACTCAAGCGTTTTGATGAAAAATCTCAAAAAGGTCTAAAATTATACTTTTTTAATTTACTTGTGCTTTTAAAAGTAAATAATGAAAAAGGTTTATACTCCTTGAACTTGTTTGAATATATATATTTAATTTGCAAAAAAAACTTTCAGGTTGATATTTTGAAAATTTTCTAAACTTGAGCCGATTAAAATTAGTTCATGGGTCCGGTACTCCTAAAATCGAGAAACCCATTGATGAGTCAAGTGGCTCTAGATCGGGTCATTTTCAAGATAACAAGCTGAGACTCAGTATAAATGTTTAAAATATATATTTTATCTCCTATGTCAAGTTTCAATTCGATATATTAAAATTCGGCCAATTTAGAATGACCCAACGCTTCATATATGAATAAAATGTCCTCTTTTAGTGATTTCCCCTGCTGCAAAATACATACCTGCATTATCGATTTTTTTCCAGACAAACCATTGCTCAGAGGAAATAAATACATATAAGACCTTTTTTATTTAAAAATACCTTCCCTACACGGTGGTATTTTTATTTTTCTCTATCTTCATCATAGCTCAAAATATTAAGGATAATCGAAAAAAAAATGATAATCGATTTTTTTTCGACTTTGGGAAATCGATAGACTGGTAAACTTTTTTTATGTTAATGTACATACTTTAAGGTACTTATAAAAAAAAGCCATATTGCAAATTACTGGTAGTTTTAACCTATACCGACTGGGCTATTGGTTCACTACGAAATAACGATAGTATCAAAATCGTAATAAATGCGTTTTATTTATTTTGTTCATTGTCCGATTATTAATACGTTTCACAACATTCAGAATTCATTAAAGCAATTATTAATGTAATTGCATTAAGTAGGTCTAACTGACAACTATTTGGGCTTAAGCCCTTGTAAGCTTCATTTGCACAAAAAAAACACAATCCACAAAACTCTTTATGGGAGCAAAACAGTTACAATTCATCAGAAAAGGGTAATTGAGAAAGCGCTTGTGAAGGAACTGAGAGGGCAAAAGAGTGGGGTAACAGCTACGAGGTTTGACTTACATCACTCCACCCCGCCCGGCCATTGGTGCCGGTTCTACTATATTACATGTTGTGTGAAAATAACTCAGTTACAGACATAATCATCAACGCAGTTAGTACGGTAACAACTCCAAGAAGAGCCCAGAACCAAAATTGTCAAGAATTATAACTTTAAAACAATTAAATCTATTTGACTATTTTTTTTACATTTACGAATTTTTAAAAGCTTTAGATAACAATTTTAAAACTGTTTTATTTTTCGTTAGTAGAAATTGTCTATATTTTTCTGTAAAAGTTATGATTTCCTAGGTAATTCATAACTAGAATTGAACAACAGCGATTTCAAAAATATTCGGCAGCAACATTCGTTCTGAGGCCATGTATAAAGTAAATAAAAATGCTTATACAAATTCTGTATTTTTTTTTAAAAGTAAAAGTATAGCGTTTTTTACAAAATGTATGTACGATCCAATAAGCATTTTGAGACTTAAAAACCTAAAAGAAGTTCTGGTTTACAAAGCTATAAATTAAACCGTTTGAGATACCGATGGGAAATCCCAGCATCACTCAATGTAATAATTTCTTTTACTTTAAAAAAAGTTCAAACATTATTTAGATGTTTTTGAGTTTCGTTGCCTTGTTACATAGTGTTTTTATGTTTTCTGGATCACAATTTTTAAAATTATATGTTAAGAAAATTGAATCATAAGAAAACGTGTTTTTTTTAGGAGAAAACCTTATTGTCAAGTTCTGGAGTTTTCAATGAGCCTGGGCTCTCTCTGAAACCGCCTCATCCTTAAGTAAGCAACCCTTCTTATCTGAGGACGGACTGCCAATAAATAACAATTTATTTACTCTATCTAGCTACAAGATGTTTATGTTTTATTTACATAATGAGTTAATAATTTTATTTAAACACGCAAATTAAACTGTTTAGTCTTACATTTTAAATAAAATGAAATCTTGTGTATTCTTATGAATAATATCATTGTAAATAAAACTTTTTATCAAGACCAGGCCCTTGTTCAAAATTATATTTGGATTGTGGAACAAATTTTATTAGGCCCGCCATCAATATTAGAGAAAATACACAAATTTAGCATCTCTGAGCATTTAAAACTGCCATCGTTAAATAACTGGCTAGACTATAGGTGGAATGGATTTTTAACCCCTCTTCACCAACCCAATATGGAGGGCATTGAGAAAGCAATGTCAAGAGTGTAAAGAGCCATCTGAAAAGGGTTATTGGATTACACATCTTAACCTATGAAGATCTTTACCTGCGGTACTAATTTAAATAGAAGCTCTTTGAAAAGTAGACCCTTGTCTATACTATGTAATGATCTAAATGCTCATCAGCATTGACACCTGCATACTTGTTAATAATGGGTTCAACTCTTTATTATCTGCTTTCGGTCAACACACAACAGACACCACTTAACCGTCTTAGTATAATGGAATAGAATATACTTTATTTTGGGCGAAGTTAGGACCACCAGGACCTCTCTTACACTTAACCCATAACCCAAAAGTAGATACAGATTACTTGATAGGATTGACTACAAAACTACTGGAAACGTTGGTATTTTGAATACTTACAAGATTTGCAAGTAAGAATTCGCTGGAGAGAACAGTCAAAAAAACTTTAGACAGGAACCTTAGGAATTCTGAGGGATGCCAATAATACGCCCCTAAGCTGGTCGACAGTAATGGGGATTGTCGAAGATACATTTCCAGGCAAATATTGAACTGTTCGGTAGCTAACCAATGAACCAAAGGAGGAGTAAATCGCCGACCAGTGATATAAATATGTCCACTTCCAACGAAGTAAAAAAATGTTTTCGCTTTACATAAAAGAGATACTTAATTTTGTTTACTTTTTCTAGAAGATATTTTTTCTGAAAATAATATTTTCAGCACTGGGGAGTATCTTTGTACCTATTGACAAACAATCGTAATATATGATATAGGTAACGGGAGGGGGTAAGAGTTTAACGCAAGCTTCATAGTCAGAAGTGGTTGAACCATTAAGAATCAACATTGCGTCTCCCTCAAGACAAGACCAGCAGAATCACCAGGATTTTGCATGGTCACCATTCTCAGAATCTGTGTACGGAAGAACTAATATCCATGCCACATAATGTCATTAAGATATACAATAATAATATTATCGGAAAAGTTTTATTACAGGAGTGGTGCCAGCTTCTGCAATTTCGTAGTTTGATACTTGGTGTCATGTTTCGGTGTTGTGTCTAGAAGAGTATTGCGTTATCTTTTGATTGTGATATAAAGTTTGGTGTTTATTGAATGAGCAAGTTGTTTTAAATATGTATTTTATTTAACATTATTCAACTTTAGACGAAATATGTAGTGTATTAGAAAAATTGTACAATGGTGAGGAATATTTTTCATTTGCTGATGTTGTTGTACTTCCCCCAGAAAATGTAGACTGTGTAACTCTTAAGACAAATATACATGACGACATTACTGAGGATGCCTAAGTATCTGAAGTGGCATTTAAATCAGGGTTACATGTTGTAAAGCAAAATGATTGTTTGGAGTAAAATGTGAAATAAGCAATTATAAACATTGCAATACATTGATTAGTACTATTGTAATGGTTTCTTCATCTAAATCAAAACAAAATACAAAACATATGAGAAGAAAACAAAAATCAAATTGCACAAAAAAGTTATCATAATTTTGCAAACTATGATGAACAGATCAACTGTAGACCGATTTCTAAGAAAGTTTTTTTTGAAATATTTGAGGTTTATCTTCTCCAGATATTATAAATAATATTTCAACTGAAATAAATATTACAATACTCTTCAGCTACCATCAGAAATGATCTAAAATTTACTATAACTCATGATAAACTTTAAGCATTTATTTTAATTTTGAAATATTGAAATTGTTGACAAATACGTATCACGACAACAAGATTTAACAATAGTTTAGGTTAAGTACGTTGCCGTCTTTTTGTCAGTTCCTTTTATTTTTGAAGATGGATTACTAGTTTCGACCCTGCATCCAGGTCATCTTCAGATCCATGAAGATGAATCCGTTCACATGAACTTCTTTGTAACAACACATATACACGCAGACATAACACAACAATTAACATTTAAAAAACTTTGACCGACGACGCGTCCGGTAACATGTCCCTTACTAAGTGTTCACTACGGTTGAAGGGCAGGTAGGCTTATTATATCTCTGTACTACGTTCCCCCTGCTCGTTCCTTCGTAAGGTACCTAACCTAAATTATTGTTAAAAATTAATTTCCGGTATCTAGAATTCCAAAAATGAATAACGAGATTTAATTACATCCACTTCAATTGTCGTATTTTTCCTACTGAAATGCAGCTCATCACTCAGAAATAATAATACAGATTTAATCAAAGTAAGTAGGCCTACTTTTTATAAATAATGTTAAGACACATATCAAATACAGGAAGTTATAAAATGAAAAATACAGGTTCTATTAATATTTTATAAAAATATTTAAACCAAACAATAAATTCAAAATATTATATTATTTAAACACTTCAAGAAACCAATTAATAATATTGTATTTATCTGCATTATATTATTTAAATCAATGTTACAGCGAGTAGTAATACCATCTAGCGAAACTTCTGCGTGAGAAGTGTGCCAACCTGCCAACTACTAGAAACTTTATTATTGCGTTAAATTTTACGTAGTAGTTAATGTTTAATAAACTTGTAAGATCAATGTTAAACATAATACAAGTCCAAATAAAATTATTATTTTTGAATAAAGGAGATATAATAAAGGTTAATAACAACCAGAATGACTTAATTATACAAATAAACTAAATCATAGAATACAAATTAGTAATACATAATGTTTGGAGTAACAAACCCGAAGATAAGAAAAATTAAACTAAAAAATATTTCACTTGCAATTTTGGAGGAGGTTAGAATAAACAGCTGATTGTATGAATACTGAACATCTACCTTTAGATAAATTGACAAAACACTTCCATTATGTTGCTATCATAATAATATATACAATTTATTTGATAATTTAATGTAATAATTTAGATATTGTTATATATTATTCTATAAAATTATAACATATATTATATAATTATTATATAATTATTATTTAGTTACGTAATATAGTAAGTTTTTATTTCATAGTTATTTGTATAATACATTTAACGAAATGTGCAATGCACGTCATATCCTTATGACGCAGTTGACCTAAATCCGAACGCTCTCTGAGGTATTATAGTTGAGAAACGGTAAATGTAGTCTTAGAATAACTACATTGTTAAGTTTAATTATTGGTATGAACGTACGATATGAATTTAACTTGGAGTATTTACTTAAGTACAATATAAGGGTGTAAAGCTTAAACAAAATTTATAAATCCTCAAATATTGAGATTAAAATATGGAACTTTGTTTAAAAATATTGTTAATAATACTGGTGTTAGCATCCCAAAAGAACCTATTTAATTATTTTTAGTTTTACTCAGTTAAAATGACAGGAAATTTAGTTTTGCTTTGTTTTAATGACGTAATTTATATTTTTAATAATTTTGTGCTCGACGTTCACAGCATTAAATTCAGGCTCTCACAATAAAAAATATACTTTCTTACTTACAGCTACTTAAAAGTTAGTTTTTGCACACTCACAGCAGTGAGCAAACTAAACTCCTACATGTTTTCATCGTCAATTAATAATAAATGTTTGATTTATTTAACAGCAAGCCAGCTGTCTACTTTGCACACTAGGGCACAATGTAAACAGTTGATGTAGGATGTTCTGGAAATTTTGATTGTTGTGGGACTAACCTCTCTAAAATAGATCTTTTCAAAACTTAAACACTAATTTAAAATGTAGCTGTAGGAAACACCTTGTGTAATTTAATGGTACAAAGTTTACTTTGTCACTCTCAATAAACTTAAATGTTTATCCTGTGCGACAAACTTCACTTGACAAACTAGGTTCAAAAATAAATTTTTACTAAAAATAGTTAAAGTTGTGTACAGAGATGCAAGGCTTTAATAGCTTATGAAATGAAAGACTTTTCGTATGGTCTTGTAAACAAATACATTAAACCTCTTCAGTTAAATGTATATAGTAAGTTTTATAAAGTTATTAATTATTTTGCATAAATAACATTTAACAATATATATGGTTCAATCCAAAGTTTCCAAAATCAAAGACTAACATATTATTGACTACATACACTAATTTTGTAAATGTAACCACTTTTAATAAAAGCGAAGTAGTTAATATTTGTTCACGACAGATCATGCAAAATTAAAAACTAATTGCGTTAATCAGTGGAAAAAAAATAACTAAGCTGTAGAAACAAAAGCGCTTTAAATTCATACTCAAATTATCTTTGCCGTGATTAGTTTTCACAGAAAATGTGTCTGATATGTAAAACCTCAAGTAGAAATAGGACATCTAGTCAATGACAGATTCTGTATTATTCTAGTACAAAAATAAAGAAAAGACAAAGTGAAAGTTTAAAAATATTACTTTTGTTGAAATACTGAGTTAGGAAAAATATGAACATAAAGCACAATCAATGTACTAGTATATTTGTAATAATATAATTCGTAAACATATTGCCAAATTAGTGCAGTTGTTTTAAAGCATTAACATTTTTCTAACCTGAAAAGGAAAAGGAAACAATTTATAGTATCACAATTATTTCAGAAATATATGTAGTAAATAAATATATATGTGTTTATGTTTATAAATATACTTGTCACCAGTGTTGTGAAATGCGCCAAAAGCAATTGGATATTTTGCTTTGGTATAATCCGTTTTTGACTCGTTTTGGCTGCTGTAGCAGCCTCTTTAAATTGTATAGTAAAGTTTAGTAGGAGAAAACAACATCAAAGTTGGTGTAGAACGAAATAATATATTTCTAATAAACTTATTGAAGAAGAATACTTAAATTAGTGACAGTGCAAACCTTATTTTGTAAGATCTTTTTGCAAATAGAAACATATATATACACAATTAAGAAGCGTGAAATCCTAATTAAATTGTCTATTCGGATTAAAATGTTTATTAAAACACGATATTTTCAAACAACGAAATTCATATTTGAAAAATAGTAAATAAAACATTACATTTTCTGACTAAACCTTGAAGGACGTAGCCTAGTACGACTTTACGTAAAGGATGAAAACCTTTATTTTAATTCGTAAGACGACGTAAACTAGTCACTGACTAAAATTCGAAAAGCATTTGATAAATGTTTTCCTGCCTGTCATCGAAAGTGTTTTTTTCAAAGAATCTTTATTGTCAAGAATATGACAATTGTATAGTATGCTACTAATCAATGTTCATATGCAAGTAATGTAATGGTTTAATGGATATTAATGCGTCAATCATAAATTAAATATTAGCTTTAATGTTTATAAAGAGGCTTTAAACATTAATAGAAGGATCTTAATCGTGAACATAAAGTTATATTTACACTTTGGTATTGGTTTAGTTACATCACAAGTTTGTCAAAAGTGACTCATCATCATCCATACCAGACTTATCATCACCTCCTCCATGATTGATTCAAGGCTTTTTGATTGTGGTCGATCTTTAAGTATTCTTCCTACTTAAAGACACCCTCAACAATCTCTTTCTTGGCCATTTATTAAGGCTCACCTTCATAAGTGATTTTTATCTATTATTCCTTTATCAAGTCCACCTCAACGTCAACCAGCAACCTTTCCCCTCCCGGATAATATCCCAGTATATTTCATTCCTCAGGTTCTCCTCAACCTCATCAACCTATCCCGTTCTTAGTTTTCCACTAAACCTCCTTCATCCTGAGTAATCTCAAATAATATTCTTCATTTTATCAATGCCGTCCAGCTACCTATTTGACGGTCGTAATATAATTTTCATCTCTCCTATATGATTTAAAGTGTATCTCGATGGACATTGAGTTTGTGCATGCTTTGAAAAAAAAAATGGTTAACCCTCTGTCGGTCGCACCTAAAAACTTACGTTTTCGGTCGCAGTGTATCAAATTGATACACTCATTTTAAAACTTGTTTTATTTCCTTTATATGTTGTTTTAAAATTGTGTGCTTACTATGATTGTACTCTGACATATCTACTTTATAATAATCCATTTCATACTAAACCTTATTTTACCTAATATGAAAGGGAAAAATATTCAAGGCAAATGGCTTTCTTGCAGTTCCTACACATGGACACAGTTAGACTGCTGCGTTTTTCCTGAGTAGTATCAGCTCAGTATTGAATATTTCACACACTAAAAACCATCCAATCTCAAAAAGACAAAAACCGTTGGAAAGGAAATGATTTAAATTTTAATTTTGGTATTTACAGCCAATTTCAGGCGAATGAATCACTCCAAAATGACGCCGAAGGGCGGCTGTGAAGGGGAGAGTTCTCCGCCAGTGTAGAAGAAAATTACACCATTTTTGCACTTGCTGGTATCAATTTGATACACTGTGACCGACGGACGGTTAACAGGCAAGTTTTCTAAACTTTGGAAGAATAGTTTTACAACTTTAAATGTTTAGCCAAAGACTACACAGCCTTCTCAAACTTCATTCAGTTCTTATTATTTGAACTGATAATAGTAATATTCTACAAATAAAGAATGTTTGAAATTGGTTTAAGAAATATTGTGGATATAATAAAATTGTGTATACACCTTTATGGAATTAATTGTTAATATTAAAAAAGAATTTAATGTTTGCAGTTTGAGAACAGATGTTACCAACATATATAGCATTAACATTTCCGAAAGATTTTCCCACTTTGTTTCTTTTAAATTAAATACCTGAATATTACTTGGTTTAAGTCACACAACATTTCTATAAAATCTCGCATATACAATTCAACCAGTTATGGATGTAAGGTGGATTTTCCAGAACGTTTAATCCATTTTCTCAATTTTTTTAATATATACCACAAAATTACATTCTTAGATGTTAATTTTTCTATAAAAGTAAGGTGTTTAACAAATTTAGGGTTTGTAGCGCAAAAGATATAGCCTGCGAAGACAAAACATTACCCTTTCCAAAAGTTTACTTCTTATTTCTTATTTTTGGATTGTATGCAGGGAAGTATATTTCTTCGTAGTTTACCAAAAGGAACAATTTCACGTTACTTCATGATTAAGTTGATATAGTGGAGTAGTTCATTGTGTTTAGCTATTTTGGGATCCTATCGTAATTTATTTCAGTGTACTTCTTACCTACAGCATAAAAGGAACATTTACACAAAACTTTACAATAATTCTAGTTTACCTAGTTGCCTCACATGGAAGTGTAATACAACTTCTTTCTTTGTATGTATTTGTCTGCTACAAATATTATATACATATTTATTAAAATATTATTTACATTTTATTATGCTTAAATTACAATTTGTATTTTTTGAATTTTCCGTTTCTATTTGTCTTTTAAGGCATACATGAACTAAATTCTAAATGACAAAGTCTCTTTGTAATTTTTGCAATATATTTGTAAATAAAATACTGTCCGTTGTATTTCAAGTGAAAATTCACATCAGTATTTCAGGGATCCCTAGAGAGAAGGTTTCTTTTAAATTTATAATTGTGTTTGAACTTGATTTCAGCATACGCGTACGTAGCTAGTTTAATTGACTCAATGATAAATATGCTCAACAATATATCTAATATAATTATTATCTTTTATTATATAGACAAACTTCGGGTGTTCAGATAAGTAACAATAATTTCTACAGGTAAATAATAACGATGGTTACAGGTGTGTTATAGTCCAGCATTTATGATAGAGCCACTAAACAGAAAAGGGTTGATTTAGATTATACAAAAGGAGTAGTTCAAAAATTTCCAGTTAACACACAGGTATTGTAACTACCAAAATAATCAGAGTTCTGACCTCTATAACAGTTATGCCTCCTATAACAGGAAAAGGATTGGATTTGCGTAGGATGATGAAATCTTGTGAATATTGTGGTTTGTGAAAAAAAGAAGGACCACTGATAAGTTTGATTAAGGCATTAAAATAATGAACAGAAATATACATAGAATTGTTTTGAATTATATAAATTAACTATTACTGTCCAACCTTAAGGTTGTATATGTTTTGTTGCCTTCTATTAATATTTTGCAACTACAATGTGTTTTATGTTTTGTTATTTTCATTTTTTCCTTTAGTATTTTTCTTTATTTAAACAGTTCCTTCAAATTAATCTCCTCTATTTAATATTAGTTTTCTTATTATTTTTATTCTGGAACATGAAAACAGGATGTCCATAGAAGTTGCAACATGTTATTCCACTTGGATAATTTTGGTACATTACAGTGATATTTTTTAATATAGTTATACTATAACTTACCTATGTATGTATAATTCCTTTAAAATATTTAGTAACTTCAATAAGTGCTGCTATGGAAGGTTTAAAGCATACCTTAAAAAGATACATGTTGGAGTCAGAAAAGAAAACTACACATTTAAAATAACTGTTATGTATACGAGAAAATTGTGAATGTATTGTATATATATCTAAAGGATTACCTCAAGCGTTGAAAGAGTAAATTATTGTATAGACGAAAGCGTGTATGAAATATATGTTTGGCTACCTTGCGTAAAAGAATCAAATATTATAATTTATATTAAAAGTTGAGTAAGTCGTTTATTGTACTAACAGAAAAATTGCAATAATGTTTGTACTTGAAAGTTTTAATTCAGGAAAGGTTAAAATGTTGTTTAAATATCTCATTAGGATAATACTACTCATTTAAAGAGAAGAAATAGGAGAATAAGAATTCTATAAATGGTAGATTAAAGTAACTGTCAGAAGATCGTGCAGTTACAAAGTTTTAACAGGATTGGTGTTCTGCCGACGTAGTTTTTAAGTCTCGTCTTTGTCTTTGTGTATCATATATAACTCAGCTACCTAAATACGTATCAGGAGACAGGCAGAATTAAAAGTAATATTCTAAAAATTATATTATTCTGTATGAACCATCAAATTGGAAAGTGTAAACTAAAGAAATAAGAAAATACAACTGGTTGAGTAAATTGTCGATTCTTTTAGAAGACGATTTAATATTCAAGGTCAAAATGTTTTATTATTTGTAACTTTGTATTTACTTTCAAAATTACATTTTGGCAATGTATTACGTAGCGACCTTTCTTATCGAAGACAATTCGCTTGGCTCTAATTATTTTTGAGTGAGAGGGTCTCAAAGACATGTATTCAAATTAATCCCATCAAGGACATATACATAATATATCTTTTAATTAAATTGTGTACATACAACTGAGCATAGAGACATTAATTTATCAAACAACAATCGATCTTAATCTATATAAATCTTATACCTAACTATATAGGTAAAAATAAGTTCAAATAATCTATATCTACTTCCCAAAGTTCTCAAATACGAACATTCATTACATAAATAATTAACACAATGATAAAAAAACAAAACTTATTTAACTTAACTTGACACAAAAACAATTTCCCCAAATATTCACAAGAAATATTTGTGTCCTCTCATTATTTTGTCCTCGTGACTTCTTCTTGAGATCGTCTCGCCTCAACGGAAAACTCGGCCGGTTCCATCTAAAAAGCAACGTATCAAATTTAATTTCGGTATATTATAATACGTCTACTAATCCTGTTTTTATGGTATCATCTTACCTTGCTCTACCGCAGTTTCGGGTATTCACCCATCCTCAGGAACAATTCACAAAAAACACATAAACATATATTGCACACAAAAAACACACAAAACACATTTCACTCCATGCGGAGGTCGTAAAAAGTTATAAAGTAAAAACATGCGGAAAGTCCACGCACTATTCCGACAACGTGCACGTTCGGTAGTTAGATAGATACTGGTACCGGTTCTGTCCCTCTATGTCTTATCACATTTGAAGTTTGTTGGACTTAGTGCCTGGATTAATGTGTCGAATAACATGTTTGACTTGAAGTATAGTTGGTCGTTTAATAATGCTGTGGATTGGAGTTTCGTTGCTCTATAAATTTCAAATTCTTCTGTAGCATCCATAATTCGGCCTTTATTACAAACATGCATTACTTCTAAATTGTCATTGAAGCTTTTGTATGTATGACAGCTATCCATAAGGTGGTCTGCAAAGCCTGATTTTGGGGCAGTTAGTTTTTTTCGTTGGTATCTTGTATCTTATGTAAAATGGACGTCCTTTCTGGCCTATGTAAAACCTGGGACAATCACTGCATTTGATTTTATAAATGCCTGTTTGGAGTTGCGGGTCCAATCTAGGCCTAGCTTCATATTGTAGGATGGATTCAAGTTTATTGCTTGTTTTATATGTGACGATTATATTGTTTTTCTTCATTACATTTCGTAATATATAATTTAAACTATTTCCATATTCAACTGACACGTATCTTGGTTTTGAGGTGTTAGGATTAGGTGCTATAGGGCGTTTGTTTTTGTGCTTCGAAATTATTCTGTCAATAATTTTAGTTGTATAACCATTGGCTACGGCAATATGTTTTATTATATGCAATTCCTGGTTATAATCCAACGCAGACATAGGGATGGTCAGGAGTCGATGTATAAGACTATTATAAGCTGCCAATTTCTGTTGATCTGGATGGTGCGATGAGGCATGTATTGTCTGGTCTGTTGTAGTGGGTTTTCTATAGATTTTAAACGTTAAATTGTTGTTTTAAATTTAGGTTTTGGTGCATGTCATTCATATAATTGTTTAATAGTTGTAGTTGCTTGTTGCTACCGTTGAATAAAAAGATGGTATCATCCACGTATATGTGGTATGAGATTATATTATTTTTATAGGGATTAGAATCTGACATTAAAAAAGTGTTTTCTATAAAGTTTAGAAAAATTTCTGAAAGTATGGCGGACAAAGGGGAACCCATAGCTAGACCGTCGTGTTGAGTAAAAAATTCTTTATTGAATTGAAAGTAATTTTGGTGGAGAATAGTTTTTAGGAGAACGATAAGTTCATCAACATTGTATCAAATTTATTCCTATATATTTACAATTTCTTTCCCCACTCAGTCCATATTGAACACTTCACTTCAGGACACGGACGACTACACAACACAGCAGGACCCAGGGTAGTGCCTTCTTCTGTTCTTCTCGAGAGACATCCAGTGAAGTTTAGGACGGGCCATGAAGTTCCGAGGATAGTTTTATCACGGGGAGCGCTTTACGGACGCACCCTCATCGTCGCTGGCGGACGCCTTCATTGGGGAATTCTCCTGGTACCTGATGTAGGTTACTGCGGGCAGCGAAGTCATCCATACAATCCACACTTCTTTGACGGACGATTACTACACAACGCCGGCGGACTCTTTCTTCCTGTCTCCCGTAGTCCGACTGTCGGTTGGGCTGCGGGTAGCGATTTTTTCAAGCAGTAATTCAATGCATTATCTGTTCAAGTCAGCTCTTCACTTCGGAACTCGAGTCGGGCCTTCATCGTAGCTCCGGGATCCCTCTGCCAGTGCTGTTTAGGTATGGATCAAGCTGTTCTGCTGCCGGCCCGGTCTCGGGGAATGATTTTCTCACGTTTCTTCTTCTGTTCCAGCCCGACTTCTTCACTCGTTCTCGGGATTGTGCCCTCATCGGAGCTCCGGGACCCCCAGTATGCCAGTGTTCTTTTAGGCATGGATCTTGGATTCCGTTGATGGCGAGTAGAGTCATATTCAAGCCGCCATCGCCATACCATTAATGACGATTTTGTTATGTTTTAGATTGACTCTTACAGTCATTAGGGACATTCCCTAAACGCTGTTACTCCTCCCCTGTGAGCAGTTTGTGGAGAGAGGGATAACATTTAGTGGGTAGTGGGTCCGCGCGGCAGCGGATCGAGTCCCAAAGTACCTCTCAGGCTAGCTAAGGGCATTCCTCCCTTAAAAAAAAAAAAACACTCAGTTTTACCCGACTAACTCGGTCGTTGGCTTAGTACAAAATGCAACTATGCTCTTCGAACCAATAAAATTCTACTTCTAATAAATTATCTACGCATGCATTAATAATATCACTCACCTCTCTTCGTAACAAATATCACTAACGTAATTAATAGTAGTATTTTATAAACCACATAAAAATACTATCTTTGACGTTACCACAAAGTAGAAGAGGATGTATGGTTGTTGTCTATTAATGATTTTACTTAAAGACTATTAATGTATCCTACTTTGGTAATACGTTTACCGATGTGTTAACATTGCTGTATGGGGAGTTTAGGATGAGCAGTGATTGTGAAACTACTGTTTCGCTGTATTATTGCGAACTCTTTTTACACTAATAAAGACGGGAGTATCAGTGTAGGGTATAGCACAGACAAATTGAGAGCTAGTAAAGCTGTTCGAACCTAAGCGTCCTGCATCAGTAGATTCCAACTGTATCAGATTGACCTAATTACTTTAGCTACTCAGAGACCCTGCCTCTTCAATTTATATTAAAGCAATATGTGGAAATTATATTGAAAATTAAGCTATCTAATTTCGGAACTATGGAACATAATATGAATTACAATTGTTGTTAATGTACAAATTTTAATTGTAAATTAAATAAATCAGATGTATTACATACTGCTGTGTCGTAGGAGGTACTCGTAACAGGGCTTTCGGAAAATTCGGTAATGGAAAGAAAAGCATTAGAAACCAAAAGACGACTGGACTTTGTAGATACATGGAAAGATTGAATTAAAAAGACTAACTAAACATGGAATCACTCACCTTTCAGGAGAAAAAGAATAAATCTACAGATAAAAGAATATCAAGCAATGTAAAATCAAAGAGAAAGATATAGAACAGAGAGAAATGTTGAGATATAAATTTAACGTGTTGAGGCGTCTGTTTGAAGGTAAATTAAGAAGAACAACCAAAGATAGTTAGAGAATAAATGGATAATGTCGTAAAGAAAGGTTTAAATAAAGTTGAGTTTCGCCGGTAACATTTGGGTGAAGCAATATTTAGTGTGCTAATAAAGTCTATCTATACAATTACTCTTGTATGAACTTATCCAGTAACCAAATCATTTTGGAGCAATTTATCATTTTAGAAAAAGGAGAAATTTAACATTTTAGAAAGAGTAGGAATATTCAAAAAATTACAAATTAATGTAACTTGATATGACATAATTAAGATTACAAACTATTACACATTTAACATGTTTGATATGTCCTAGCATACCATACTGTTACAAACATATCTTAATGTGACCTAGTTAGCATCTCAAAATAATACAAAAGTAATTTAATATGACCTAGATAACATAAAAAAATGTTAGAAATGTAACATGATATGACCTAGGTAATACTAAAAACTAGTATAAATTGAACTTCATATGGCCTAGTTAACATTCCTAACTATTACAAAATAATGTAACTTGATATGTCATAGTTAACATTCCAAAGTATTAAAAATGTAACTTGATTTGACCTACTTAACATTCAAAAAGTTTAGATTATATTTAAGTCCATAACCAAAGTTAATGTATTATTATCATGTGTTTAACATGTTGCATATGCGATATAAAACATATTGCGACATATTGTAAAGTTGATAATAATATATATGAAATTGGATAACTTTAATAGAATTATGTTTATTCAATTTTAAACTTAACCTTTAAGTTTATATAAATACTTTTATTTTTCACAACTGCTGTTTACAGTTCTATATTGTTATCATCTACAAACTGGATCATCCTTGAGTCAGCTCTGCAGTGTGCACATGTACGGTCCATCTAACATTTAACTTAACTAACGAAGTATACATGTCTCGTGTGTTATGTCTATATTTTGAGTGTTTAAGTGTAATGAGTTAATTTGTACAATGAGTGTTAGCAATTTATTGACGCTCATTGCGTACATGCAAATCGTTTTAAATCGGTTCGATAATGCCAGAAGTAGGTGAAATGACCGCCACAACTTAGAGTTTGTAAAACTGTACTTTCTTAAATGCAGTTATTTATATAAACATTGCTATCTGTTTAATTCAGCATTTTACTTTTAATGTTTCAATAAACTAATTTATAAATATTAAAAGTAATTAATAATTTCTAGAATGGGAGTTATTTTAACGCAGAAAAGTTTATGTACATTATTATAATTAAATAGTAACTTAAATAATATACTGTACTATGTTAAAAATGATTACATATTTTGTTAAGTTTACCAATAATAAATGTTGCATAATAATTATCACTACAAGTGTCAAGTTAGACGTTGTAAGGTATATAATTTGTTTTAAATACAATATTAGTTGTTACGACGATAATAAATATATATATGTATTACTTTTATTCGATATTTCTAAGTTACAACTCCAAGGAATATGAGAAGAAAAATTGTTAATTTGAAGCATCTAGTAGTAGGTGTTTGAAAATGTGTAACGAAATTGTTATCACAGCTTGTATGTGTCGATAGAGCTAACCCGTTTCTTGCGCTTGACTGGTCTGTTTGAATTTTATCTTTACCACACTTCAGCGATCAAAAGTTATAGCTTACACGATCTTTGACCAGAATTACATTACAACTCCGTTACACTAAAGTTATTCTAACGTGACTATAATTTTGGTGTCGAAATGTGTTAGCGAATTTAACTGTTATTTTGAGAACTTGTTTTGTTCTCGTAATTCAAAACTATAAATCAAACCTTAACTCTGATTATTCAGAGGAACAATCACTTTCTACTACGTAGACGTTACAGTTACTCAATTAATTACAAAACACGTCTTCATTAGCCCCGACCCAATCACTGTACAGTTTATCTTATCGTGATTAGTTCTAATTAACAGCAAGGCGTCACGGTGGCAGTAAAAAGACCGATGCCCTCATCCTTCACTCTTTTCTTTGGGAAGGGAATTTATTGTATCCGTAGTTGTTGAAAGCAAGTGCACACGAATGTATCTTGTAATATCTCTTCACTGGGATCGTGCAGAGTTTTCGTTTTGGAAATAGTACTTCTACAGCTGTTGTTTGTGTAAATGGTAATGTAAGAATATCAATGGATAGCAGACAATGGAGAGGATTTAAATACTAGGGTATTAACAATGCACCAAACAATAAATTCATCAATCAATCAATGGAGCAAATTTATAAGTAGGCCTATAGCAAATTTAATAACTGTTAAAATAGGAATTATAATTACATACTGTGGCCAAAATATTGGAGAATATAAAAAGTTAAACTAAGACTAATTATCTATTAAACCTCAAAGCACACTCAAACTCGCAGCTAATTGCAAAAGAAATAATTCAGTACAATAATATACATTTATAGTTATGGCAAATCTTGGTTAGGTTCACTAGTGGAAAAATTATATTTCTATATTTAGATGTAACTATAATCCTCTTAAAATTAAAAATATTGCATCCGTTTAAAGTACCATTTAGGAGTAGGAAAAAACTATTGGTAAGTTAAACTAATTATTAGTTAAAAGGATTGGAAAAATTAGAATTGAAATTCAACAAAATTTGCATCTCTCTCTACTGAACAAACATTTTTTGGTCATTTGCTTGGCCTGGCAAGTATCAAATTTGTTTGAAGTTATTTTCAACTTTCAACATACCACCTAAATCTTGTAAGTGAATACAACCTACCCATAGTGCAAGGGAGTGAACAAAATTATATCAAAGAAAAAATATCTTTTATTACTCTATTAGAAGACACTAAATCTAACTCGAAAAGGCTTATCTTCTAAAATATTACGAAACAAGTTTTTGCTCAAATGTTTTAAATAACTGCAACCCATTAGGCAAGGGTAAATACATTTCCATGTCAATAAATTGGTAATTGAAAGGAATTTAAATATATATTTAGTGATTTGAAAGGCTAAAATGCAAATAATAATTAGTTTAAAACGAATATAAGTCGACAATCTACCCCGTTAGCATTTTAATTCAGTAACCGCAAATCAATCATAATGTAGTACCTCATAATTTTAAAGAAACGGAAGGTTTGAGGTTTTATTTTAGCAATCTATTCAATCTTGTTTTTACATATATTGTGTCAATTGTGGTTTAGGTAAAAACTGTTGGGGGATAAACATGAACAATTTATAATTAACCCATAAAGCAAAAGCTTGGTGACTATCTAACGGGGTTAGAAACTTTTGCTATGTTGAGAACCTGTTTGTTATTTTAACCTTAAACTTGGTTAGTTCTTAGTCTTATTTAAAGTGTATTGTGGATTAATTTTACACTTTAACTTTTAATCTTAACTTCGTGCTTCTCTAGTTCTGTGTTATAGGAGCAGTTTGTTTAATCCTCTAAATGTGCTCTATATCTATATGCGAAACTTTACTGTATACTCTAAATGTGTTCGTGGATTATTGGGTACATACACTTAAGATTTATTTCTATACGGGGGTCAATACAGGAAACTTGATTATAACAAAATCAGAGGATACAGTTGCATTCTAAAAAAAATATAGTTTGCAAGGGAAACACAATTGTGCCATACAATAGTTAAATCAAAATTGAATATATTTTGCCCAGTGGGAATTTTGATGTCAGCCGTTGTTATTGATTTTTGACGTTTTACAACCTTCATTCAACATAAACTCCGACTCAGTGAAGCTTGTTAATGCTTTATTTAACTGTTTAAGTACCATTTCTCAGATATTTTCCCGAAAATTTTAGCAAATTTATAGTGATAATGGTTGTTGTAGTTTGGAGAATGTTTCTAAGTACAACATCGCTGCATCGAAACAACTATTTGTTCATAAAAATACACGAAACATCCCGTCAGCTGCTTTACGCCTTGAATACGTCATTACTTCGTAAAAAAAATTCAAAAAGTAAAAACGTGAACCAATCTTGGAGTTGATATAGTGTAGAGCTTCAATATTCAATGTTAACAAAATAACTCAAAAATGTAAATAAATCAGCTGAATGGTAATAAGTCAGCTGATTTATAATTAGCTTACGTTCCGCATCTCACTTATTAACAGCTGACTGTTTGGAACAACAATTTACCATTGCGTATTAATAAACACACTGTCATTTAAACATTTTATTACATTTGTAATTTTATTTTCAATATTGGAGCCATTCAATCAAAAAGTTATTTTGCATTTTACTGATCTTATAATTTTTATCAGAAGAACATTTCTTCAATATAATAGTTAATTTTTTAGCCTTAAAATACTCGTTAAAATCAAATAGATAAGCGAACGTTATAAATGGCTGAAAAGAGTAGTTGGATCTCAACAGAATTTCATGCTGAGCACACAGTTTGAACTTCACTTCAAGCACATTATGGGCAAGTTTGATATCTGGATAAAAAGATAGCTCCTGTAGGGTCAACAGCATTGCTGAGAGAGACATTATATATTTCTTATGTTAAATAAACCGATGTATCCACTTCGTTAATTTAATTTCATACATCTTAATTAAAATACCTACTAACGCATATGTAACTCGTAAAACCCACGGCATGTTTCATGCATAGATACAACCAACCATACTGTTATGAGTTTCACATAAATTTGTTGAATTTTCAATAACAGTGTCCATATTATATAAAGCTATGAGATTAAAACAATAAAAACTTACATCGATAGTATAATTTTACTTTAATAATTGGCTATTTCTAGCCTTATTTTACTTTTACTTATTATTTGTATATTATGACCATTATTATTAAACATAATAAGAATGTGTCCTCTTCAGAAAGTGTTTCCTTCAGTAGTATATTGAATATAAGTATTTATGGTTTACACTTGATTTCCCTCTTTGTTCACTTAGTATAAGTAGTGTTTGTACAAATTTATGTTTCAAGTGTTATTTATAAATTATCACTGTTTTATTAACTTGTGTAATTAAATGTTAAAGTCGTCCATTTATTACAGTAAATAAACGAAAATTCAGCTCTCTTTAAATTTTTTCGTTTCGTTCCGCATTAAAAACATCAAAAATATTATTTACCTAAAGCTGTGGTAAAATAAATGTATTTATGAGTTAGAAAATCGTTCTGCCTCAAATAAAGATCCGCATGTCTTTTATTATGTGCGTTTGTTTGAACTGTACAAATAAATACTTATCCCATAATGTCGTAACGTAATAATTTTAAGTAAAATTCTAAATTATGTTTTTATTCTAAAACAACTTAATCAGGTTTCAACATAAAATTTTTCCCTATCAACGTAAACGCTTTTTGAAAATAAAATTACAAATGTAATAAAATGTTTAAATGACAGTGTGTTTATTAATACGCAATGGTAAATTGTTGTTCCAAACAGTCAGCTGTTAATAAGTGAGATGCGGAACATAAGCTAATTATAAATCAGCTGACTTATTACCATTCAGCTGATTTATTTACATTTTTGAGTTATTAAATAACTCTGTACCATACGTCATCGAGTACTATATGTACAAATAAAATACTTGGAAATCCTTCTAAACTACAATCAGTACACAAAGTAAACAACGCCTCGCTGATCCTACATCCAGAATAGCAGTGATTTGAAACTGGATTAACTTGTAAATTTGATAAAATAAACATTTGCTGTCCAGTTTAAAAGAACGTAAAATGTAATTACATGGATGAGCAAGTATTTTAAATTCCTGACATTCCAAGAGAGAAAACTCTTTCTGACCATATGTCATGCAAGATTATATCAGAGGAGATTGTTAATAGAATTGAATACTAAGAAAAGTGAGTGAAAAAGTCACAATAATCAAATCTAAACGTATGTATAATCTGAACAGAAATTTCTTCTCAAACCGTTAATAAATTTACTTATTTACCTAGTACTCCAACTAAGTAAATAGATTTATACTAAATAACTTCAAGAATGTTTAATAATTTATGTTTTTTAGAAATGAGATATTCATGAAGCTATTCTAATCCTCATAATTTGTAAAAAACAATCAGACGTTCAAAGCAAATAATTGCTTATTTACGCTCATACATTTAGAAGTATATACTGAATTGATTTTGAAACTGTACCACCTAAATCACTTTTGACGAGCTTCAATCATTCTTGTAAGTATCAGAACATGAGAAATTCTGCTTGAACTTAATGTACGATGACATAGATTCCCTGTTCTCGAGAAGTGTTAACACCTCCTCCACATAGCTGTGAAGTGATAAAATAATTGTGTACATCTTTCCTAGAGTACGATAGAGTATAGTTTAGAATTGACGTGTTTGGGACATTCCCATAGGGACTTAAAAAAGGTTATGTTGTCAATAGTTGTTTAGTTACTTAATGTTTTATTAAATTGTTTTAAAGAGTTATAAAGAAAATCCAATTTATACTAGAGTAACTAATCTAAAAGTAATGTGTATATTTATTATAAAGGCAAGAATACATAACAAAGACTTGCGTATTGTAAAAATAAAGTTAAACAGTTAACTATTTCCAAAAATTATTGATTTATTAAAAAATAATTACATTTACATGTATGCTAGTTTAACTAAGTTTTTATTTTTTATTTTCTTCAGTTTATTTACAATTAAATATTATTCAACAGTTATTTTGCTTAATAGGCAGTATTCTAAAATAATCAATTGTTTCCTAAAATTGTACTACACTGTCTATCCTTTGACTACTTTTAAATAAAAAATTTCAGTTGCAAATCTAATGAGAATTATTAAATACTGTGTTTTAAGAGGAAATAAGATTCATGCTCAGTAATTTAAAACATACAACAGACAAAGGAAACAATGCACAGCTTGCATAAAACTTTCCATTTAATTTGTATTGTTTCACATTGCTCATCTGATCTACATGAAAACTCATAAGTACATAAACCTACAATGAAATAATAAATGTAATACCAACATCATATCCAAAACTACGGAAAATAAAATAGGAAACTAAAAAACAAATTAATCAAATAAAAAGTGGTAACAAAAAACTAAACTTTTATGTACAATTAATTGTTTGAAGCGCTCATCAACTCCAGTGTATTCAGAGAAATACTAATTAAAAATGCTCGTTTTAACTAGTTAAAGTTTTTGACATCTTTTTTTATAGATGTAAGTTGTCTAGAATCTTTTTTTGAATATTTCCTTTGCAAAATTAATGGTATTGTTAATATTTATAAAGTTTTATTTATTTATGAATTAATCAAAAGTAAGAAAATAATTTTCTCTAGGTAATGTTTTGATTGTTGGGGAAAACAAACCTGCTATAATTGATTGGTTTACTTTGCCCAGAGTTGTTATATGTTATTATATTATACAAAATATGAAGGAAATAATGGTTAAACACAAAATACATTATTGATTTATTTTGTTTTTTGCCTTACTGGATTGGATTTATTTACATAAATACCTTAATTCCTTGTGCTGCTCGCAGTTCGGTTTTGATCATTCTTTATTCGGTGACGTACGTTTCGCCAAATTTTTCAGGCATTTTCAAACCGTTTGCATTTGTTTCATGTGCGTAAAAAAACTATAAATTATACATAAACACTCCACAAACTTTAACACACACGTAATGGGGCATGAATATCTTTTAAAAATAGCAACTCGCACACGTGCACACTGGCCCGTTCTTGAATCATTACTCTCGTATCAGTAAAAAATAGGCGAAAAGTACGTCACTAAATAAAGAGTGATCAAAACAGGACTGCGAGCAGTACAAGGAATTAAGGTATTTATGTAAATACATTATTGTTTAAATTGACCAATGTTGCACAGTAAGTAATTTTATTAAATAATTTGAAATTGCATACATAATTATTGTTAAACGTCGATAAATTTACAAAAAACATAATATGTTTTAATTTGTTCACAGTTCTAAATATGTGTACTGTAAAATATTTAACTTTAATAATCAATCCCACTTGAATATTTTGATATGAAAATAATATAGGCTATTCACGAATAAACACTCAAAAAGAATCTATACTTTTATACAACAGGAATTTGTGAAGTAAAAGTAAATTGTGCATATGTTCATTAAACTTTTCGTAAAATTTTTGACCAGTCTGCAAAATGTAAAATGTTGAACAATCAGTACTTCCTATTTTATAATCTCCATTTAGTTTCGGTTTTTAGTACAATATGTTTTTTATCTTGTGATTGTTTTAAAACTCAGTACGATATTATGTTTTTTTAATTAGTTTTTAATTTGTGTTCTAACCAGTCACCATACTCAATTAATATATACTTAGGCTTTTTTGTTTTGTGTTTAATAAAATTTGACATGTTCTGCGTTTCTTAATCGATTTGTCAATCATAGCTGGTTGGTATCCATTGGAAGTGGCTACATATTTGATTGTGTCAAGTACTTTTGAATTAAAATGGTATAAAGGTAGTTTTAATAGGGGAGTGATGAAACTATTATATGCTTCAAGCTTTTGAGAAAAGGGTGATATGAAAATGCTTGTACCGGTAAATCTGTCTTTGTATTATTTCTGTATACATCAAAGTCATGGGTTTAGTTGCGTTTGGTGATCAATTAATTCTTTTGTTATTTTTATCCATGTGAGAGTTGAGTTTAAGGTTATCATCCAATAAAGCTATAGCTGCTTTTGTAGGTATAATGGTACAATTTAGAAAAAAATATTTATCAATGTTTTTAATGCTTTGAGCATATCTTCATCATTTCCATTTCATCAAAAGACGGGTGGTATATCATTCAAAACATTCGGTACAACCTTAAGTCATTTCTAATTAAAATTAAATGTATGGTCAAAAAATATAGTAACTTACAAATGGTTTATCCTGCAAGTTGTTAGTTTCTATCAGTTCATTGAAGTTTCAACGTCATTTAAATATTATTGAATCATCATGCATATAATCATCCGGTTGCGAGTTTATATTGCTTGTAACGATAGTTTTGATAAAAACCTCTTATTGTGTAGACGTTTAAAATGGGTTCCATTTAGTTGAGACCAAAACATTATCTTCGCAAAATATTATATAAGATGAATTATACAAGATTTAGCAGCATGTTGTGTTTTAAAGTTTGGCCTTATACTTTAAATCTTAGAGTTCAGATGCCGTCTTAAACCTGACACTATTCAAAAAATAATCTTAACTTTTTTATTTTTTATTTATTTTTTAAGTAAACAAAATATTTTTTCAAACACCTTGCCTTAAATTTACAAAGGAATGAATCATTCAAGTAAAATGTACTGCTTTTTTAAATGTATTAATTTATTATTGTATTTATTAAAAACTATTAATATTAAAATATTACCATTTCAGGTTTTAAAACATGTATAATTAAATTTATTTCACAAATAGTTTCACATCTGTATCTTATTATTTAAGTAGTTATTGGTTTACTTGAAAGGTTTTATACAGTATTGGAGTACTTAAGTAAAACCGATATTGTATGATCTGATCATTTCTTTAATTAAATTTAACATTGTCGTTATTCTAAAACCACCTTGGCGTCTCTATAAGATAATATACCAGACTACATTAGGATTCAGGCCAACTCTGTTGTTAAGGGTAAGACGGATATTGCACATTTCGATCAATTTGTGGTATACATTATAGAAATAACTATAAAGGAAATAGCCTGTCTATTTTATATAAAGTGTTGTGGGGGAAACATAAATAATTGAAGATAGTTCTTTGTCTACTTAAAATGCATAGATCAGTTGATAAAAGATTTGCAGTATTAGAACAACGTTAATATGTTTTACTATTGACACATCTAATGCAAGCTATTTCTTTTTGGAATAATTTTCACTAATTTCAGATAGTTTAAAATAATTTGTATTAATAATATTTAGTTAAGGTTTTTGTTTTAATTGAAGTTATGCTTGTTATTTAACCTTTAATAAAACTTGAATATAAATAACAATTATTTTGTATATAATGTTGATATAATCATGTTACTTAAGAGTTATTATGTTACTTCCTTGATTTTAATAGAATTCAAGGAAAATCATGATTTAAACAAAAAATTACTCGTGTTATATCTTGCATCTATATTTTGTATTATTTACTATCTCAGTTTTGTGGTTATGATAAATCGTAAGCTTGTATTATAAATAGCAGTCGTATCTAAAATTTCACTAACGTATTACAAACTCCCTTTCAAAAGGTTCTCTTGGTGTAATCTCTTTTCGTTTTAAACATTCTGACGTCGGAGCATCTATCCGATATCAATCAAGATATGGAAATTTGCAAGTATAATTATTCCAATTTTTCTTTATTTGCTTTCTTCAGACAAACAACATCTTAAGAGAGGCTTTCTATTGCAAAGAATACTTTGTGGTAAATGCATTGATTTGATCTCTATTTTATTTGTTTCATCTTTGATAATAATTTGGCAACCATTTTTTTTAACGAACATTACCACCTATATTATATATGTTTTTTTTAGAACCATAAACTGAAATTAAGTTAGTAGATTTATTTGAAAGTAAATCGTAAAACATTACATTATTCTATTTTATTTTTTAACTCAGATGGTTAGTTGTAACGTCCAGCCTTAACTTCCATTACAACACATCAATTATGTTACAACAATTTATATAAAATAGACAGACTATTTCCTTTATAATTATTCCTTCCATTACAACACATAAATTATATTACAACACTTTATATAAAATAGACAGGCTATTTCCTTTATAGTTAATTCTATAATGTTTACCAGAAATTGATCGAAATGTGCAATATCCGTCTTACCCTTAACAACACAGTTGGCCTGAATCCTAATGTAGTCTGGTATGTTATCTTATAGAGACACCAAGGTGGTTTTAGAATAACGACAATGTTAAATTTAATGAAAGAGATGATCATACAATATAGGTTGTAATTAGGTACAACATTACTGTATTAAACCTTTCAAGTAAATAAGAACTCCTTAAATAATGAGATTCAGATCTGAAACTATTTGTGAAATAAATTTAATTATATAAGTTTAAAAAATGAAAAAGTAATATTTTAATATTATTAGTTTTTGATAAGTACAATAATAAATTAATACATAAAAAAAACAGTACATTTTACTTGAACTATTCATTTATTTGTAATTTTAAGGCAAGGTGTTTGAAAAAATATTTTTTTTACTTAAAAAATTTATAAAAAAAATTAAGATTATTTTTTGCATAACTAAATGCAGAACAAACTATTGACATTATATCTATTTTTAAACATTTTGTGTGTAAACTCCTTAGCGTTCAACAATCTGATGTCTGTAGATAAAAATTAATCTAGTAATAAAAGAAAAGGTATGTTTAATTAATTGTTATACATTGGTATTGTAATAAATTACTCATTTAATCGTGAAATAAACTAAGGTTAGTCATTTTTGTTTAAATCATACATATTGTGATTTTACTAAAATGTTCAATAAAACAAGTGTTCTTACGCTAAAGTAATTAATTTAAAAAAAGTGATTACTTATAATTTGAAATTATATTGACACAAACTCTTTTGATAAAAAGTTTTCTTAAAAAATTATAATTAATATCGGTTCAGTATAAGCAGCTGGCTTATTGTGTAAAAGCAACTAAAACTGTGTTGCTTTTGTATATATCAAAATGGATGGAAGGGACTTTTATTTAATATATTATTATTTAGAAACAGGATAAAGAATTGGCATTGACAAACTTACTTGAAAAGTATCATGGAGTAAATGCCATCTTTTGTCCAATGTCGTTAATTTTTGCCCATTAGAAACAGTATGAAACAGTTGAAAAAAGAAATATCACATTCTTTGATTATCTAGATACTTGTCTTAATCACTGAGCTTAAAGGAAGGAAAGAGATAAATTATTCTTTTTATATTTTCTCTACCTTTGATGGGATTTTTTAACTTGATTGTTGTTCCATTCTAATTCATTAAAAGCATGAAGAAGTTCACAGTGTCTACTTATTTTAAAGTTCAGGTCGTTGACCTTAATTTTCCTGAACATAAATATAAGTTAGGTTAAATTATTCTTGGTAAACAATTTTTGAGAGAAGTGAGTTTTACAATTCTCTAGTTTTTATTTATATTTGGTTTCTCTATATTTCTGTACATAAACGTTGAAGTTCTATAAACTTTCAGTTATTATTACATTACTAGCACTAAAGTTGCTTTAGTCTTATGCCTTTCTTTACTGTAGGCCTATACAATCGCGTTATGTATTAACTTACTTTCAGGTGTATTCAAGTTTTTTAGACAGTTCTTATATAGTGTCGGGTTTAAGATGGTATCTGAACTTTAGGATTTAAAGTATAAGGCCAAACTTTAAAATACAAAATGCTGCTAAATCTTGTATAATCCATCTTATATAATGGTTTGGGAAGAATCTCAACTAAATGAAACCCATTTTAAACATTTACCCAGTAAGAGGTTTTTATAGAAACTTTGGGTCTTGTCTATAAGAGGCCCGCCACTATATATTTATGTTTTAAAATGCATACAACATGTAAATATGCAATTTATACAATCTGTAATCACCATGGCAACCATAAACAATGACAAACCCATCATGACGTAACACTAATCACAACCAATCACAAATCTTGCAATACATAATTGTTATTTTGACAGATGTTTACAAGAGTGGTGGTTCTTTTATGAACATATATGAGTTAGTAACATCAGTTAGGTTATTTTATATAACAGAAATGCAATCATTAAAAAAATAGTTTGAAGCTATAACTTAAAGTATTCTAGTCACAGTTTGTTGACCTGATTCATGGTTCTCTTCTAAAAAAGACCCCAAACGTTTTATTTTAAACTGTTTAAGGTTAAGTTAATTCCATGTGGGTTTAAAAAAAAACCATAAATATTAATAAAAGTTATAATTTTGTACATTACACGTTTTTCCACTGATTTCTATTAATTGCGTGTATGTCAACTATTTCTTAATTACATTTGCAGGCGGGCCTCTTCTAGACAAGACACAAAACTTTCATTAGAAATTTATTTTTAAAGAAATCAAAAAGGTGTTCTTGTTTAACAACTACATTGCAACGTTTACAAGCAGCGATGTCAACGACAGAGTAATACGGGATCGGCTGCAGTAGCTTCAGGTTGCTCAACGTAGCGTAGCGTTGCATCCAAAACAGTGATTACAAAAATGTCACATTCAATACAGTAGTTT
>JAGFPH010005621.1:8080-18900 GCA_018207615.1 Philaenus spumarius
TCAAACCCTTTCTTAGTGAGCACCTATGGCCCTAGAGGAAGCTACATACCAAATTTCATTTCTTGAAGAAATCGTTTTTTAATAACTTTGATCCCACCAAACCCCCCCTAAAATTTCGAATTTTTTCAAACCCTTTCTTAGTGAGCGCCTATCACCCTAGAGGAAGCTACATACGAAATTTCATTTCAATCCGTTCGGTAGTTTTTGAGAAATCGTGATGAGTGTGTCAGTGAGTGAGTGAGTGGTATTTCGCTTTTATATATATAGACCTAGATTTGAATGATCGAGGGAAGCTTACTGATGAAGTTGCTTAAATAAAACAAAAGTGGATTTTGAAAAGAACATCTAAATAAAATGAACTTACAAATGTGGAAAATTGTAAGAAATTATGGAAATTGATTCGAAAAACGGTTGGTTTTTTGAAAAGCCATCGATGCTTACCGAAGAAGCCTGGCCTATGATATCGCATCGGCATTGGTAAGGCGTTCACTCGAGACTAGATTATCGCTGGTATGCACTTACGTTTTTACTAATAGCATTGTATTTGGATAACCTAATAGAACTCCGATCCAATGCAATATTTGAATCCACTGGAAATTCGACGATAGTGGCGCTATCTATTGGGGAAACAACGGAAGCGGTGTGAAGCACCAATGCTACCAATGATTTCTCCCTAGCGCTACCTCGCGGCGCGATCATGCACTATTTTCCCGACAACCTTTTTTTCGGAACACAGCCCCCGTATGCATGCATAATCTATTTTATTGTTCATGATCTATGCTCATAGCCGTCTTATTAGCGGATTTCCATAGGAAAGATGAGCTATTGCAGCGACTCTTATGGTGATACCTAAGATCGGGAGTGGTCAATTAGCACCGATCTTGGTCCCCAGAACACGTTTTTGGGGCCATTAAAAATTGTATATATGTATGTATATATTGTTTTCTCTCTCTCTCTCTCTCTCTCTCTCTCTCTCTCTCTCTCCCTCTCTCTCTCCCTCTCTCTCTCTCTCTCTCTCTCTCTCTAAGGACCGCATTTTACGTCTGATTTAGTCCACACGTTGGTTTTGTCGCTCAGACGAGTTCGTTAGCTAAAAAAAAAATGCAACCAGCGGAAGCATATTTTTTGTGAGATTTTTCGAACTAGAATGAAACTTTTGTGTGGTATTATCTAAAGAAATAAATATAGGATATTAATCTGCACATTTAGTTAATTTACACGACCTTATAGCCCGCCTGGTTCCCCCAAAATCGATCAAAACTTAAAATACCAAATTAACGCCGAAAATCCACGGTTCTTCTGAACTCTCAAAGCGAGTTTGTAAGTTACGAGCGAAGCGAAGTAGTCCATGATTCGAGGCCGCATGGTGATGTACAAACTCGCAAAACAACGAGTGAGCCGGGATTTTAGGCTGATGTGCAAACAATTTCTACTAATACATTTTGTACACGTAGGCAGCTATTCAACGCCTTCATGAGTAGACCAATTTCCCAAATAGTTGGTTGAAACATTAAAACATATAAACTAAATTTTGGAAATTTGCTCAACTCACGTCAACAGTTCAGATGCAATCCCGTCATGTGCTCATGACATTTGAATTTCCAGAAATCTGCAATGTGTAGGCCTAATCAGTAGATAACAAAATTCACCCCAATATTTTACTCTTTCTCTCTCTTCCCCCCCCCCCTCCCCCCCGGGCCCAAGTAACACAAATTAAAATAATGTTTTCGTCTTGTTTATAAGCAAATATCTTTAATACAAAATCATAATTAGCCATTTTTCATCTACTAGTTATAAAATTTAGATGTTCATGAACGATTTCCTGAAAATTGCAACGATTATCTTCAAAATTCTATTAAAGATAAGTTATATCGAAGAGGACTGCATGGGACTGTTTCGTCCTGGTATTGCATACTCTTAGATGATTGACCAATAAATCTAATTGAAAACCCTCTTTGTTAAATTTAAAAGTGTCAAATCAATGAACCCGAACAAATCATTAACATTTTTCCGTTAACATTTTACAGACTCGTAATTAAATAAATTATCGAAGCTATTTTCTCTAACCACCTGAGCCTACTTCCAGCATTCCGTTGAACACGTGCGCTACTTAGCTCCCTATGCCAAATGTGTTTAACGACACCTGTTCCTCGTACCTGGACTAAAACTGTTCCCGCAGTCATGAATCTCAAATTACTCTCGCGTGGAGTGTCTAACCTTCCTCCAGTGCATTCCCTACTGGTGCCAAATCCGCTGTAGTACGATGCAACATGTGCTTGGTATTGTGAGGTTATTTGTAGTTTTATTAACATAGCAGACATACTGGCGGCGGCTAATACTCTGTCCCTTCATCGCTGTTATTTATTTATAAAATACCAGCTGTCGTGTCCAGTTACTCCCGTGTTAAAAGTAAAGAATATTAGTTGCGATAGTAAAACATTATGTTTAAACGAAAATATAGATATAAAGTTTAGTAAATCAATAAATGTCACCAGCTGGCCTGGATCAGACGAAATGTGAAACGCACTCTACGCGCACGCGCAGTGTGTACTGTATGTAAACGTAGCATTTTTATCGAGCCACAGTTGCCCGAGTTGGCCTGTTCGAGACGAGAATTAAAACGCCTCCCTTACTCCAACGAACCCGTCAGTTGATAAGAAAGAGTGGGACAGTTATTTCTACTCTCTCCGTCGCATACGTCATAGACAATCTACGCGCATGCGCAGGGTGTACTGTGTTAATACGTAGCATAGGAAACCAATAGATGCTTGATTATTATGCTGTCAATTAGGCGAACACTTTTTGATATTTATTAAATTTTGTTGAAGTATATTACAAAACCAGCTGTCGTGTCTGGTTACACCCGTGTTAAAAATAAGGAAGGCATATTAGAAAAAATGTTAATTTTCAAAAATGAAACATTATGTTTAGAAGAAAATGTAGATCTAAAGTAAGTTTATAACTGAATAAACATCTGGCTGAAGGGCTATTCATCAGCTGACCTGAATCAGACAAAAAGTTAAACACTCTCTACACGTATGAGCAGTTCTTACCTTAAACTGGCAGTTAATTAAGAAGAAAGAGTGGCAGAATTATTTCTACTCTCTCCGTTGCATACGCCGCATATACTGTGTTAGTACGTAGCATAGGAATCCAGTAAACACTTGCTTATTATACTGTACTGTATATTAGCTGAACGCGCTTTGATATTTATACATTTTTTGTAGAAGAATGATTGGACGAAATTGTTTGTTTACCGATTATAATTCTTTCTTTTTTTTACTTAGTTCTTCAAAAAAAGTACTTAGGCCTACAAACAACAAACTATGTCTAACTGAGTCTATGCCGTTGAGGATTTTTATCATGGTAAATGTACAGAGCCTATAATTTAATATTTTACTCAAAACCGTTTTGGAAAACAAAACAAAAAATTTGAAATCAATGATTTTAATCCCAAATATTCTAAATTCAACTATGTATTTATTTATTAGATTATCAATTAATGGAAATTGTTGAATAAAACAAATATTACAATTAATTAAAAATTTCGCGTAACCATTTCCTGCTCCTGAAATAATAAACGTGTCAACAAAGCAATGCCTAAAAACAACTACTTCTAGAATCTAAGTAGTTTTACTTCTAATATTTTTACCGCAGAAGCCGTCAACCTGTAAAGGCCAAGCTACTTCACAAAATAATTTCCAACTTTTTTTTTCAGTTTAAGACCAAAATTGACTACTAACGTTCTCCTTGGAAGAAGTATTTCTTTTCAAATGCAGAAACACGGACGGGCACTGTATTTTCAAAATTTTCAAATCAAAACGGGCGAAGCAATATAATAATACCTAAATAGCAAACAATAAAAAAAATGCATATAATCATGTTACCTAAAACCAAATTGTCGTTTCAATCCATCTCTAGAGAAATAGTTACCCTTCCAATTTTTATCTCCACTTTTTATTATCCACTTTTATCTCGAGCGTGTTGATTACACTATTCGTATCATTCGACTAATCGAAACTGTAACACTTTATATCGATTACGTGTTAATACAGTTGGCAGGGTTAAGTGGGAAACGTAATTAACGGAAATTATTTCGTAGTTAAACTTAATGTGCTGTGTTTTATTGGATATCCAGCCGTGAATTATATCGCGACTGCGCCATGCCGTGGTGTTACTTCGTTAAATTATATCAGCTGTGATTTCAGATTTCAGCCAAGAATTTTTGTGAGAATAATAATTTAAATCATGTCTTATAGTTACAAAATTAATAATGGACCCACACACCTTAGTTGTTTGAAATTAAGTTCTTCGGGTGCCTTAGTCAAACTTAATATAGCATGCGTCAACATAAACAGTACATAAATTGTAATAGATTTAAATGTATTATTTTTTTAGAAATATACAAAGCAAAGGAAGCTGAACACTTTAGTTTTTAACACACTCGTGTTCTATACGCCCTCTAATAAAATTAGAAAATAAATTAGGCTATTATTAAATGAAAACAAACTTTAATTGGGGAATTTTTCCAATTAAATACTCTTTTGTGCCTACATTATTGCTAACCAACACTAGACTGACTGCTGCTATAGTAGCAGTTGTGTTTATAAAAACTCTCTTTGTTAATATCTTAAAATTCATCTGGCAAATGTTTTTTTTTTTTTGCGGGGCCTTGCTAAGCGCGGTGTCCGGTGCGGCCGCACTGGTCGCACCTGCCAATGGCCGGCCCTGACTTCTACACAGGTTCTATGTTTTTCCTTTTACTTTCTCACAATACTATAGTATAAAGAAAGTATAGTGATCGCAAAAAAATCGATGTTGAGATTTTTGTGGAAATATCCGTTTTGTTACCCCCTGAGTCCAAAAAAGTGGTTTTTACAAAATATCTGTCTGTATCTCTGTATGTATGTATACAAAGCTAGAGCGAAAACTATTCGATTTCAAACAAATTTGCACCAGACATGTCAAGTAGGCCTGTATAGATGCACGAATAACGGTTTTGAAAAATGTTGATAAACAACCCCCTTTTTGACAAAAAAAAACCCAAAAAATCTGTTATTTTTTAATAAAAAAACGTCTCTAATGATTTTGATGAAATTTGGCTTATTTGTAGCCTTTAGTGTACCCTACCATATGCAAAAACCCGCATCTTTCTAAAAATTCTCGTTTAGCTAATAATAATAATAATAACTGATTTTGGCGGTTTATTGGCCATAAAAGGGTTTGTTTTTCAAAACCTTTTTTCGTGCATCTATACAGGCCTAATTGACGTGTTTGGTGCAAATTTATTTGAAATCGATTGAAT
Source organism: Philaenus spumarius (assembly GCA_018207615.1). NCBI lineage: Eukaryota > Metazoa > Arthropoda > Insecta > Hemiptera > Aphrophoridae > Philaenus > Philaenus spumarius. The sequence goes on from JAGFPH010005621.1 coordinate 13,386, forward strand.
AGTTTTCTCTTTAGCTAATAATAATAATATTTATTAGTTAATCTCCTAGTTTTATCATCTCTCCTACCCCTCCTACAATTATGAAGTCACAGTGCATCTGTTTAATAATTTAAATATGTTTGTCAGAAAGTATGCGCCAGTTCCTGTTACCGTTTATTAAGATTAAATTCTCTAAAAATAATAATTTTGTATTCTGTCTATCTCTGTAAACTTGTTATTTAATGTTAAACAAACACATAGCTTAATACACAAAACTAACAACTAACCGTAGTATTCACTGTAGAACAGTTTCATGCGCAGGAATGCAACCAAAGTCCCTAAAACATAAAACAACGGACAGTAAGATTCAAAGGTTGCATGTAGTCATAGTTCGCCACGCGATCTGAAGTTTTATGACGGGCGTAAAAACTTTATTGCGCCGTCGTTAGAGAAAGGAAAAGTCGTGAAAAGCACTGTCAGGAAGGGCAAAGGGTATAGCCAGTGCTCTCACAGTTCATGGGTTAAATGGTGTCTTTATTTTGATAGAATTTTTAATTTTATTTACAGAAATTACCAATTTTGCGCCTTTGCAGTTTTTATAATCAACTTAGATTTTGTTGTTTTTTCAATACTTACTGAGAATCGCGTGTTTTTCTTTTGCTTCTTGATCACTTTTCACTTATATATTATTACTTCCTGATTTGCACTTTCATATCTATTTGATTATTTGCATATTATTGTTTCAGTTCAATTACAGTGTTGTTAGAAGTATCTCCTGCGTTATTTGGATCAAACATCCTTTCGTCCGCCAAACTTCATTATTAAGCCTATACATAATATTGTTTCATAATGATTTTTTAGTAAAGGACTGATTATCTTTAGCCTCAAAAGTCGAAAAGATCCCAGTATGAATTAGCCCTACACCTAAATCAAAACCTAACCTGAAAATTATATACAAATTGTATTTAACTGTAAATATAGTGCGTCTGAAAATTGGCCCTACAAGTGAATTTAAACAGGGTGTCACAAAAAAACCTTAGTGGACTATACAGGATCTATACATACAGGGCTATACATATGTTGGAGCAAACAGCTGAAATATGCATTTTAAATGTTTAGGCCTAAATTACTTTATAAGTTTCAGTAGTTATCTCACCATTTAAAATATGCAATAAATAGTCAATAAGTGTGCAGTTTTTGATGTAAGAATGTTATTTATTGAATATTTTAATTGGCTTTTTTTATTTCGACTAGTTTTATCCCATGTTTCTAAATTGTTCTCCAACCCTACTTGATATTTTAGCCCTAAATGTGTCCATATTTATATCACGAAATATTATAATTTATTACTTTTTAGCTAAAATTTCATCCAACTTGTTTTCCGTCATAACAAATATTTCAAACAAATATTTAAAATGTAGCTTCAATGTATACAAATACAGCTTCTTTAGTAACATAAACCTATTGACTTCTTTATTATAGACCGAAATAATTTGTCAACGCTTTTGTGTTCCCTATAACCCAAACTTTGAGGAGAATAGGTTACTTTGGAATGTTTTAAAATTGGAATGGAACTTTTCTCGAAAATAGAATCGCAATACCAGTAGTACAAGTACTGATATTTAAGTTATTGTTGGAAATGGAAGTTTGGACTATGAAAATAAATTCTTAAAAGTAAAGGGTACTTAAAAATTATTGTAGTCTTACCAACATATTTGTTTCTTGTAGTTCTACTATTATAAACACCACACAACTTTGTAAATATGTTTAAGCATAGCTAAATAAATTGGTTGTTTTTAAAGGGCTTTAATTTGAAATAATCATATAGGCCTATCATGTGTTTCATTAAAGATTTCTGAAATGGTGGTGGGAGTAAGAATTTTGCGATTTTGTAAATCAAATTTCTAAGGATCTCTCAAAAGTTGAGTAACCATCCCCTATCTTATTTTCCAAGTCTCTTTCTGTCTTTTAAAATATAGAGGTGGTATTCTGAAAAATCACAGTGTACCTATAAGTGGATTAAGACAGTAAATTATAGAATATATGCTGATAAATTTGTTCTTAGAAGATGTTCAACAAAGTTCTAGATCGTGCTACTTTTTCACGTAGGTTACTCTACAGTAAACATAAGTTATGGGTCTGCATTGTATTGTTATAAACAAAACCGCTTCTGACAGTTTCAAGTTTGTATTAGTATTTATTAAAAGCTAATTAAGATGTCGCAGGAATTTTAAATAACCAGTTCAAATGTATTACGTTAATCGAACGAATCTCCAGCAATTTATTCCCAATTTTTTACCCGACAGATTGATCGTACTTAATTAAAAAGTATAATAAACGATTCATTTAGAACGGTTTCAACAACATAAACATAAAAAGTTATAATAGCTGATCAACTCCGTTAAAAATGTTTATTAATAAACGCATTTGAAAAAAACACGCGTACAGCATATGCCATCAACCTGGTGGGTAGACATATCCGAAACATTCCTGCCAACTTAACGATATTATTTGCCGTCGCAGAATGCGACTTTTTTCCTAAGCCGACCTCATCTGGTTCGAAATAATATTTAATTTTCATCGCAAACTGTATATTAATTATTATACTGCATTGGTGTTCTCTCGAAAAACAATAATTTATTCTTAATAAACAATATTCTTCGGGCGGCCGGCTCCTTTGGAATCCCAAGCTTGCGGTTTTTGCCCGCGTTCGGTTCTGTTTGTGTGGGCAAGACGCAGTAGTACCAAAACGTAAAAGCAACAATAGAAGGCTAAGGAACGTTGCCAACTTGGAGTAAAGTTTCACTTTTGGCAGGTTTGACGTTTAACATTGTTTTGTGCATTTCTAATTATACTGCGGCGTTTATGATGTCGCTTGAAATTAAGGTTCTGCTACAGACGTGAACAAATTACCCTTACAAGTAATGCAGTCATACTTGATATAATGCCCTTTATCTTAAAAAAAATCCTAAAGAAACAAATTGTGTAGCTAATTTAATATTTGTCTTTTGTCATTAATATAAGGCCATTTCACACCGGCGCCTCGTCCAGTCACATCCTGCTTCATAACGTTACGTGACAGACGGCCAATTCACACCGCAACAGACGTCCGCGGACGTCGTGCGGTACTGGGGACGCTTTTCCCCGCTATTTTCGTAAGTCACTGCTAGTCTTTCAGGTGTAGGTGGCCCAGTGCGCATGCCCGAGGTGAGCGACGTAACGTTACGTGACAGACAGCCAATTCACACCGCAACAGACGTCCGCGGACGTCGTGCGGTACGGGAGGCGCGTTTCCCCGCTATTTTCGTAAGTCACTGCTAGTCTTTCAGGTGTAGGTGGCCCAGTGCGCATGCCCGAGGTGAGCAACGTTACGTGAAAGACAGCCAATTCAACCGCAACAGACGTCCGCGTGCGAATTCCAGAAATCGCTTGTCCGTCCCGCAGATCCGCCACAACACGTCGGTGTGAATTGCTCCATAAGAAACAACGGTGAGCGATCCTTTAAAAAATCGGTCACACTACGTATCGTTACGCCGGTGTGAAATGGCCTGTAGTCTTTGAAGTAAATTAGTGACTAGTGGATATTATTATTTCTTTTGACATCTATACTTTATACCAGTTAGACTAGTTCAGCGAAGTGCATAGACTTAACACACGTGCAGGTCCGTGCATCGTCCTGAGTGCAAAAAGGAGATGTGGGTTTTAGTGCGAGCTCAAAGTGAGGCTCAAGCTCTTGTGGATGACAAGGTGGCGTGCTTGCAAGTGTGTACTGTATTCCGAACTTTTTGTAAGCCCAAACGTGGCAGCTTGGTCTGATGAAGATGAGTTAATTCTAATCGACACTTACCAGTGTCTTCAGCTTTGTCGGTCCAAATGTATGTCATTGTAAATACATCTAAACGGCAGTATTACAGTTTACTTAAATTTCCTACGAATTTTTAAACGGAGATAGAATTTACAAGTTTGACTAAGAAGAAATATAATACATACATATATATCACAGGCTGTACTTGCGTTCAGACGTTTTTTTAACTTTACACTGCGTAATTTTTTACCCAAATTTCTTTAGCTTTAATTTATTTCGATCTGGTGTAGTCTCGTCTTCGTATGGTATGTTTTATTGGAGGGGGATACTAATTTTGAACCAATAATTGTTCAGAAGAAAATAAAAAAGAACAATTTTACTTACCGGCAATCTTGACCTGTTGAACGCTTATCTATTTTCTTTCCTAGATGATTTGCATGTTCTTCTTCTCTTTTTTTTCATTTTAACTACATGACATGTTCTTTCTTCATTTTACGCTTTTTTCTTCTTGGAATATCATATAATAATCATTATTAGTAACATTTTTTCTATCAGTACGCTCCATATTTCTTTATAACATCTAATCTCACCAAACTAACCAAACTGGTGAAGCTTGCCTAATACGATCAGCTGACTTAAGTCATGTGGTATTTATTAGTTTTGAATTGCAAACTTCTATAGGCGCACCTCGGCGCCATGTTTGCTGACGGGTGAAACGCTTTATTCCGTTACGCATTTTCTGTAACGCTCTATTTCGTCAGTCTGAAAAAGTTTTGGTCTTGCCGAGATTCGAACCAGCAGTGTCCATCACCATATTCTAGAGCCTTAGCCGGTTAGGCCACGAACGCATTTCTAGTTAAGTATATTTGAGTTGGGTGTATAAGTGTAACAGATTATCCTACGTCATAGGCATAACCCGTTACGTTAACACAATGTACAGTTTAATTGGATATACATCTATAATATACAATGTGCTTCCTCATTTCGTAAGTTGTGTTAAAAATGGACATTGTGCTTCCTCATTTCGTAAGTTGTGTTAAAAAGCTACACTTCTCTCGTGTGGTCTTAAGCACACAATTAACATTTTTTTTTAACTTTTCTTAGTTTATATTATAAACACCAGATAAAACTACTGAACCTGATAAAAATATTAAATACTGAAATTTTGAGATTATGCACTTTTTGTAAAACTCCACAATTGTCTGCAAATATCTAAACGGTCAGAATGGAATCAAACTTTCCAATAATTTTTATATCACCTATTACCCCTGCCTCTAAAATACTTTCAGTTTTGAACATGTTTTATTTAAGTTCTGGCAATAAAAAAAAAAGAAAACCCTTTTATAAGTACTATTGTCTAATTATACCATATCATTAGACTGATTATTTTGTATTCATTTTAAGTTTTATTTTGTATTTAGCTTAGTTTTTTTTTATACACTAATCTTCCAATACTGGAAATGATGGTTAGATATTTTCTAAGAGTTAAATCCTATTACTTTAAATGAGCAATTCTTGTATCTGTCTTTGTATCTGTCGTGGATCTCGAAAACGGCTCTAACGAATTTAAAGAAATTTTGTATTTAGGTGTAGTTTGGATTTTTAAGTACACCCATATAGTTTTATTTCGCGTAAAAACGCAATTTTTTTAGAAAATCTAATTTAAAAGTTGAAAAATGCTAACATAGGGTCTTATGGGTTGCCATGTTGGTTACAAAATAACAAGGAAAT
>JAGFPH010005621.1:18910-36571 GCA_018207615.1 Philaenus spumarius
AATTTAAAAGTTGAAAAGTTTTAACATAGGGTCTTATGGGTTGCCATTATGGTTACAAAATAACAAGGAAATAGTAAATAAAGCGATCAAAACAGCTGTTTATAAACAAGCCAATTTATACTGTTTTAGCACGTTGGAAATAGAGTGGAATAGAACTGAGATTGAGTATTATCCCAAAATAGCTGTTCATTGGATAATTGTTAAAAAAACAAGCTAACTTATACAGTATGAGCACGTTGGCATTAGAATAAATTGGGCCTAATTTAACAATTTATTTTGTACAAAAAAGATAAACTTAGCAAAGATGGATAAATTCTAATAGTTAATTTTGTAATATAGGCCTGGCTTATTTCTGAAAGATAGTATTGAGGTTATGTTAATACTGCAATAATTTTTACTATATTTAGGCCTGGTTTCAAAACTTTAGTTGACAGAAGATAGTAGAAATGAAAGCCTCTCACGTTTCTAAAGCATGTATTTGAGGTTATAATCAAGCTTGTAATTACTGTTAATATATTTAAGCCTGGTTTCATAATTTTACAAACCTATGTACAAACGAGTCAAAGATTAACGAGATTCTTTAGCGAATTTTCCAATTGCGAGCGAAGCGAATCAGCCTTCTGAGGCGGGGTTGGGACGTGAGCACCTAGTTTTATTTAATTATACATAGTAGGGAAAATTTAATTACTAAATATTTAATTCCTATTATATGTAAATATTTGGTATTATAATTTGATATAAAATTGTATTTGAGTTTTTAGGAAATACGTTTATTATTTTATAAGTTATAATTAATAAGGAAACATATATAATTCCCTTTTATCAATATTGCAAAAGAAATATAAATTATTGCACAATGCCCATATCCGTTACATCTCTAATATCGCTAAAACTCGATCCGGGTTCATGGTAGAAAATAAAACATCGCATTAACTTTTACTGCGAAATAATTTCTGTTGATTGCATTTACCACTTAAGCCTGCCAGCTAACTGTATTAACACGTTATCGATATAAAATGTTATGGTTTCGATTAGTCGGAAATTGATCGCAGTGTATTAAAAGCAATGTAGCATTGCCGGCGATGTTCGATGTTGCGGACATTATTGCAGCGGGAGGGAAATGGAACAATTTGATGTTCCCAGTACCGAGGCTTGTCTGACGTGTCGCAATCAATTGCGCTTGTTGGATCTTGTAGCTCAAAATTGGACCCGGATAGGTTCTGTTTTAATCAGCCAAATCAGTGACTACTCCAGTGAGAAACAGTTTTAAATGTTTCTATGCAACAATTGTGCCTGATCTGTAAAGTACCTTAACTTTTCTTAAAATTGTTATGGTAAGCAGTGATTTTTTTGGGGGTTGATTTCGAAGAATTTACAGTTGTTACCATCTTCCGTCTCCTGTTTATCATTTTCCTAGTCCCTAAAACCTTAGGTTCAAAAATTTATAAATATGTAACTATTTTATAAGTTCGAAAACTTCCTTATTTTGCACAAATTACGTCCATACTGATATATATAAAAATGTAAATGTTTGTTTGTTCAAAATGTCAAATCTCCGAAAGATTACTTTCAAACTTTAGCACAACATTACATTCGAATACAAGCATGTTTTTATATACTTTTTGAAAAACATTAGCATCCATTAAACATAAAAAGAAAAAAAATATTCTAAATATTATACTGCTATGGGAGCGTCATACTAAATAATAAATATATATGTATATATGTTGATACAATAATCTGCTTTTTGTTACTGTATATTATTTCCACTAACAGCTGATTTCAAACTTTAAAACTATTATTTGTATTGCTAACTTTTAGGTTACGTGTTTATTAAAGTGTAAACCTGAGCCTTGCTGGTTTTTTAAACCTTTATTATAACTGCTGTTACAAAATATCCGAAATAATTCAATTTGGACAATTTAACAATATTTACCACCTCAGCTTTGGGGTTATTATTAGTCCTACACCTTTATTATAACAAAAAACCTGACCATAATAATTATATTAAACAAATAAAAGAGCACTGTGGCGACAAAATCACACTGATTTGTATAAAAACCCCGAACCATAAAACAAGGAACAAAAACAATAACTCTAAGTAGTGTCAAAACCCTCTGAGGATGATGACCATGTCATCGAAATGTACATACGGGTAGCGTATTAAACATAGCTTACAATTTAGTTATTGTTTTTGTTCCTTGTTTTGTGGTTCGTAGTTTTTATTCAAATCAGCATAATAATTATGTGTATAGAAGGTTCCAACGGGGTTGGCGTGAGGAGCACGCAGGGGTATCCCCGAACGTATAAATAAAGTATCGTGGTCTAGATTGTTAATGGGCAAAATCTGACAAGGAGGTAGAAATAAGAAATGTTTTTCGGAAAAAACTGAAATCACTATAAAACTCTCTTAATATGTAAAAAAAAAGTTATTATACATGTTTAAAAGCTCTTCGATATCACTAACTATTATACTAAACCATTGGGCCCATTTAGAGGTTTTGTAACCGTCTAGTTTACAAAAATTCAGTCAATCGTACAAGTTAGATAACAGTGATCAATGCTTTTGCGACCAGGGTGACTCAGTTGGCAGAGCATTAGCACGGAAAGCTAAAGGTCTTGGATTCGAATCCCGGTCTTCGTCTATGTTTTTTAACTTGCAATGTAGTTTATTTAGTTAACCCTTACCTGAGAAGAGAACAGGGGGATATATTGCAACTCTAGGGCTCCGCCCCTGCTCGCTTTGCCCGAAAGGACACGTTACCGCAAGAGCGCGGCACGTTCGGTAATTTTCTTGAGGGTGACTAAAGTAGAATTTACGTTTCACTTTTGATGCACATCCAAAGTGAATCACTGAGGGTGAATTCATCTAAAGTATTCATCCTTGTTTACATATTTTCATCCAGTTCAGTGTTTTCATCTCACGTGCACTGTCACTGTTCCTCAGTTTTGTGGCTGTAGGTGCAAGGATAACTGTCGTACCTGGTGGGAGGGTGTCTTGGTTCGAGAAGGAATTCAAAGATTATACGCGGAGGCATTGATATAATTTCACGTTGACTCATACACATGACCTGCACGAAATTTTTTCGATAACTGGTCGCGCTCAAAGACGTTTTTGGGTGAACCATGGGTCTCAAGAAAAGAAAATCTGGGAGTTTCGTCAACTCTACTGAGAGAATTTGCAGAAGGAGATTTAGAGGAATACAAAGAAAGGACCAATTCACTTATCTTCTCGAAAAAGTAACTCCATTTATTTAAAAAAAAAAGATACTTGATTCCGAGAAGCTTTAAGCCCTAAAAATAACTGATCTTGTTAAGTTCTAAGTTCTGCTACATTTCGTGTTCTAACAGTCTTTATTTTCCCCTTTGCTTCTGCTACCGTTAACCCAGGCAAATTTAAATCCGCCAGCATTTCACGAGCACTCGATTTGCTATAGTCACTGCATTTATTACTCCATAAGCACTTTTATTGGTGATAAGTTTCAATAAACAATACCATATGCTTGTCTTGCCACTTGAATTAAATTTTATAAAACACACACACAAAAAACACTTCTAGGGCAAAGAGTCTACTGTGAACTAATTAGTGAATTGAGCTTGGGAAATGAACATATTGTTTGTTAACATTTTTCTCTGAGCCTTCAATCTCGATGAATCATCGGTTCGAGGAACGACTCTTTCATCAAAAGTTGGTAGGGTGTCAACTCGTTTCATCGTTCACTTTTAGTGTACACTTTGGATGAAATAGAAATGAAAGTCAATTTACACTTACCACTTTGGATGATTTATCCAAGATGAACATCAAAAGTGATAAGTGTAAATGAGCCTTTAAGATACTTTCTTAGTACACACAAAATTTTTCACGGAAGTTTATAGATCCATTGTTGTTTCAACAGTTGTTTTACTAACATTTGATTTAACGGGCAGAAAAGTGACCATATAAAAAGCATTGAGTATATTTTCCAGCTCGTCTTTAGTCGGGCGACAAAGTAAACTAAATGCTATCTGATACTTTTCTGCCCGCCGGATGATAATGGTTCTTTCTACCCTAGTAATGAAAATAGTAGCTGGAGGAAAAAGGAAAAGAAATTATTGTGTACTATGTGAACTCTGATATTTTCATGGAAACGACAATTGATAAGGACAGAGATATTTGGATGGGGGTAGTGGTGACCTGGATCCTGACGCGTGCGCAGTAGGACAGAGTTTTTGCGTGAATGACAGGATTGTTTTTATGTAATAGAGATTTTGATTAAGTGGTGGAAAAGTATGGGTACAAGGAAGGATAACATACAACTGCCTTAGTATGCACATTATCAAACAGTATAAAGTGATTACTTGTTCGGACATTTGCCATCATTTGTGTGTTAAATTATCAAACACGACGTTTCGTGAATACAAATCAATTCCCGTCCTCAAGTGACTAAACTAACGGTACATAAACCCAGGCAACTAGGCCTATGTAAGAGTGAACAAAGTAAAACTACAAATTACTACTAACCTTAAATATCTGCGTGATACATCTCAGAGCTAAGACTGAGAAGTCAAACACACCAACCACAGACAAAACACAATTCAAACAATAAGCACACGCAATTGATGGCAAGCGTCTATTTGACAAGTTGGAGTGAGACTGACAACTGGCCAGAGTGCTTAGACGTGTCAAACAGGAAGGGGTAGTTCCGAACAAGTAATGGATGGCAAATGTCCGAACAAGTAATTATAATAAAATTCAACATCCATCATTAACTAACAATAACTTCAAACAGAGGAAAGTATAAAGTGGTTGTGATCCTTCTAAATTTTATGTAAAACTTTTGTCTGAAAGTATTTTTGATACTTCAATACAGCAAAGATAGCCAAAATAAGGCCGCAAAAAAAACTTTACAAACAATTGCATGTTTTAAATTGTCTCGAACTTTGATAACTATAACTTGTAGCACAGTTTTAATAAAGTTGTTTAATGCTTAGCTTGACACTAAATGGGAAATCTACCAACGCCTGTAGGCATAGCCAGAAGGAATATTTAATTTCACAATATCGCAACGATATCAGCCTATTATCCCACCTAAAAAATGTACTTACAACTTAACTGCGTTAATGACTGAATTGAATTAGCGACACTTCGAACAAGTTTTTAACCCAACGCCTTTCCCGCCAGGTCTGGTAAAGTAATAATGGCTTAATCCTAAATAATAATTCTGTTTCAACGTGTAATCAACGGCGTCGTAATTCCACCGATGTAACGCAAATCCGTCAGAGCATGCGCAAAGCCTACACGCATTCACCTGCTGTTATAACAGGAAGCTTTCGCGCGAAATACAGTTCTGCCCCTATTATCCGTTAGAGTTATTACCTTATTAGCTGTCATTTAAACGTCTCCGTAACATATGGTACTTGCCTTAATAATAGACACGCCAACAGATGGTATTTTGCGAACAGCTGTTTAACAATTGAATGATTTATAGGCTATGTGCGATGCATATTCATGGTTTTTTTTGTTTGTAGGCCGAAGAGTTGGTAAAACTGCTTGCGTCTTGCATTTACTCTTAATGCGCGAGGAATAACCGTTAAAAACAAGGATTAATTTGACTGTCAGTGAACGTATGATTGCTGTAGTTTGGCAAAGTTCCAGATATGATAATTTCTTACTTTAATAAATTCGATTTAATATTTATTTCTTAAATTCTACCTGATGTATCACCTGTATTCAGTTTATTTCAAATAATTATGTTTGATTTGTAGTTTGTATATTTTACATATTTTTCCTTCTAGCCATAAAGAACATGTTATTTGAATTTTTGTTCAATCGTTAATCATAGAATGTTAAATTTCTGTACGCCAACCCCATCCTTTTTCCACACACCTATTTATTAATTTAATTAAATGAAAGTTGTTAGATTATTCATAGCCACAAAGCCAACATGATTAATTATATTATTAAATGTCTAAATCAAATTATCAAGTTTAGAAATCAAAGGGAGGTTTTAACCCTAGAAGTAGCCAATGCAATATCACCAGAATGGAAGGCCATTTTTTTAAATTCGCCAATATAGTAATTATATCCCAATCTAAAAAATTGTTCAGTAGCTTTTTTGTAGAGAAAGGTCCAAAGAATTTATATAAACGACTAAACAAATTTTGGATGTAAAATTTTAGAATTATTATCTCAGAAAGCACAAAATGTTTAGTAACGGAAGCGAAAAAATCCAACTTTATGCTTGCATAAAAAAATAGTAAAAAACGTTTGTTATTTTTTCACAATATAGAAAAGTTTTATAATTAGTAAATATAACTGTATTAGGGAAGAAACAGTTTTTATGTACTTCTACAAGATCGCTACTTGGACAATGGCGTACTGGAATCTGAGATAATTTCAAAACGTGCAACATATGAAATCTAAATCGATTTAACGAATCCCTAAAAGAAACTATAGAGTTTTCTCTTCAAAACTATATAACTATCATTGTACAAATATATCGATTTATAATAGGTACACCGATTGCAAAGTAAGATTTCTCATTGGTTGAAAACTGTCCAATTGCAATGGTTTAAGCCGCGTTTACACTTGTAGCTGGGGCGCTATACAGTTGAGCTATATAGCCGAGCTAAATAGCTGCCTGCTATATAGCTCGGCTATATAGCTCTGTTACATAGCTCCGTTATATTCTGGAATAAACGTTTTTCTAGCAGCTACAAATAGCTGAACTGAAGTTGTAAATTGTATTTATTTTACCTCAAGATGCCGAGCAAGAAAGTACTTCTTGCTGCTGCTGCAACAGTTATACTGGCTTCAAAAAGATATTGGATGAAACCATCACTTGAATGTAGAAACAAAAACAGTGGTAGTGATTTGTTAAAAGATTTACTTGAAGATGATAGGGCTGATACTGTGAGAAATCCGTCTATTTGTGAAATTCCATGTGATGAAAGTCTTAACATTATTTTGAGAATGACCAGTTGTGATTTCGAATATTTGCTTAATGTTAGTGGACCCAAAATTGAAAAGAAAGACACAACTTTTAGATGTGACGGCAGAAAGAAAATGGAGGTTAAGGTGGGAGGTTATAATATGTAGCTCTGCTATAAACAAATTGCTTTTCTAGCAGAGCTATATAGCTGGGCTTGATGTTTTCTTTGATCTTTACCGACAACCAACGGATGGCTCGTTTTCTGCTATAAAGCTGTGGAAATCTGCTACATAGCCGAGTTATGTAGCCGGAACTTGAATGTCGTTTTAATGAATTTGTAACTCGGCTATATAGCTCAACTATATAGCTCTCCAGCTACAAGTGTAAACTGGGCTTTATGAAAAATCATATCTAAACCACTGTAAGCGTAATGAATGATTTAAAGGCAGTGGTAGAACATTGAATCTTCATCTACAGTACTTCTCAAAACAAGTCTGTCGTAAGTTATGTGCCTTCAAAAGTGACGCGCTTTTGAGTCCTTTCCTTGTACGTTCTCGCTTGGGATCAACTGATTTAGACGATTACGGGTTTACAACGATTATTGCATATGTAAATATACGTTTTAGGATATATTTGTAAATACAACAATTAAAGTTTAAAACATTTCCTTTCCAATGTTACCTTTTTTGAAGATTTTATGATTTTTAGTGGGTTAAATATTATAATAATTCGACCACTGAGCTGAACCGCTGACGTGAGTTGAGCAAATTTCCAAAATTAAGTTTATAGGCCTATGTTTTAGGGTTTCAACCAACAATTTGGGAAATAGGTCTATTCACGACGGTGCTGAATAGCTGCAAAATGGCTCGAACACCATTCCGGATATTGGGAGTATCTTCAACACAAAAAACATTGCGTGCTTCGCATGCCAACCCCCTTATTGAGAGTATCTTCAATACACGCCAACCCCGCGTTAGAATCCACCACATGGCTTTGAACCGGGTACTTCTACGGTATTTTACGTTTTGATCGATTTTGGGGGAACCAAGCGAGCTATAAGGTCGCGTAAAAAACAAAATGTGCAGAATAACATCCTACATTTATATTTGTAGAAACCAACTCAAAAACAAATTCATTCTTGTAGGAAAAATCTCAAAACCTAGTTACTTCCGGTCAAAATACGTGCTTCCAATTGTTGGATTTTTTGTCTAACGAACTCGTGCGAGCGACGTAAACAACCAACATGTGTGCCAAATTTGAACCAAATCGGACTTAAAATGCGGCCTCTAGATTGCGAACATACATATATGCGGCTGCAAATTTTTGGGTTAAGTTAAATCGTAAAATAAGAAATTGATATTTGCCTCTTTATTATTAGTAATTTTAGTATCATTACACAATTCTCCGTTTTACAACTATCCTCAAAGCGTCCAAATGAGAAATGAAACTCGTCCGCAAACCAGAAACTCGCTCCATCTTGTAAAATTATTACAAGACAAATACGCGACAGTTTTATTCAACAAAGAGTCAACTTAAAGCCGGCAGTACGTCTTAATGGGACGGTTTAAGACGTTGTAAAAGTTTTTATTGTTACTTTGTAGGGATTGTGTCGCTACACGCAATTTATATCTCTTTGTAGAAATTTGGCAGCGACGAAAACAGTTTTGTTTTTATAGAGATATAAAAACATATGTTCCGTTTAAGCTTGCGAGTATTTGAATAATGCAAAGGGCGATATAAATTACGAGAGCCGAGTTTAAAAACGGGCGACTTTCTTTCACGAACGTTGTAAATAGACGTTGTTGAGTTAAGTTTAACGGGCGATTCTGTTTATGTGTTTATGGGACTATATGGTTTACACCATATTTAAACTTGGACAAACCGGAGACTGTATTTTTGTTGTGAAAATGTATTTTTAGAGTTTACGAAAAGTGAGAATATCAATATCTAGTAATGTTTGGTTGCGTTTGTTTTAGTAAATTATGTTTGTTCAAGTAGCAATTTATTTTGTTCCGCAGTGTAATTAATTTTGCGATTATGGTAAATCTAAAGACAAAATTTATAATAATACAAAGTTTTAAATTTTTTCTTTAATAGCGTTTTAAACATTCATGATTTTATTTATTTATAATTTGGCAAAGTTGTGTCAGAAAAGCACAAAACCTGCGTGAATAGAAAACACATTTTTTTAAATTACATTTTACAAAATTTGTAATTCTCTGTAATTCGCCAAATCAAAATGGCGAACAATTAAAATCTTTTTGTTAAAAATCTCTAAAAATGTTAAGGTCGTCTTTTTATTGAAAATAAGATTTTAATTTTTTTTTACGTAAGCTAAGAGTTAAATGCAAAAATGCCTTCTTGGTGTTTATACAAAACTCACAAACATATTTTTCAGTTTTATCTCCATAAAGGGGTTATTTTTTTAACCTACCGAAAAAATGAAAAGAAATCCATGTGTTCGACCACACTTGAGAAGTGTAAACTTCTATGGCAATATTCTGATTTACACTTCAAAAGTATAGAAAATATTGAATAAAAACACAATTTATGAGATGAGGAAGCACAATGTCCTTTTCAGAGGTTTTACCAAGTAAACTATTTTCATAGAAGTTACGAAATGAGGAAGCACAATGTACATTTCAAATGTATTACCAAGTAAACTATTTTAACACAACTTGTGAAATGAGGAAGCACAATGTCCATTTCAGAGGTATTACCAAGTAAATTATATATACACATGTGTACTGTAAATAGTAGAGGGTGACGCGTGACGGAAAAAGCGTGACGGTAAAATCCGCCCATAGAAGTTTACACTTCAAAAATCTAGTTTGTTTGTCATTAAAACAGACAACTTTTTGTCTCAGATTTTTTTCAACGGGTTTCGAGGTATCGAACATTAAAACTCCTATTTTATCATAAATCTAATCATTTCATTTTGACATTTAATTCTATTTACCATATTAGCTCGGCTTATAATTAATCCTACCCCTTTATTAAAAGAAAATTACAAAATAACGCGTGAAGTTTGAAGGGCAGGCGTTCCAAGCACGCAGGGTTTTCCCATGGCAATTCAAATTTAATTATGTAAAACACGCACGAAGTTTAATGTTTAATTTATGTTCCTAGTTAATTTTTAGTTGCTAAAAGAAAGAGAATACATTCTAGGTTTTAAATGAAAATTGAATGTACTCGTAAAATTAAATGTCTTAAGTGCATTAAGCACTTAACCTAAGTTCTTTCATAACGCGGTTTCATACTTATAACAAATGTTACTTTTTTATAGGATTGTGAAGTGTAACGGAATCCATATAGTTTTGTCATGTTTGTACGTGCCTCGTACCTCCTACTCTTGCCAGCTATTGTGATGAAATTTTATAGGGATGTATAAGTATAATAACTATAGTAACTACGATTGAGGAGCTTATTGCGTAAATTAACTGAACGCCGCGCCGGTTTCCAGGCTCGAACCAACGCAATGTAGCGAACTGGGCAAAAGTTTTTATTCGCTGATCCAGTCTGGGTGGAGGTAATGGTGCGAGTCGAGGTTTTTCCTAGTTTTTTTCGGAGGTTATAAAATCACAAATATTAATGATTTACATTGTGTATTGTTTCCGTAATGTACCGGGTGATGTGTTTTTAGTACGCCACCAATGGCATTTCAGAAATTGTATAGTTAAATAGAAGACTTCATTTTAATTGATGTTGGCAATAAAATCCAATTTTTAAAATAAAAAAAGCCGCATTTTTACAATATGACGGCCATTTTGAAAATCCTAAAAACCAGTTATTTTTCCCCATTTGTGGATTTTTCACATAATTTTTATAATTTTTTAAATTAAAACTTCTTTAGTTGCCCCAAGCACTTTTTGGGTGAGATAAAATGTTCGAACTCCCGATACGCGGTTTAAAGTAAGACGCTTTGCGTTTTTTATTTCGTCGATTTGTTCTTCATTGGTTTACACACGTACCAGAAGTTTAATGTAACAGCTGATCGTTGAAGAAGAAGAAATCTACGAAATAAAATAGGCAGTGGTAAATTCAAAGCTTAAATTCAATAGTTAAAAGGGTTTAGTCACGTCACGCTACCGATGGAATAGACATTGCGCTTCCTAATTTTGTAAGTCGTGTTAAATTAGTGTACTTGGTGATGCCTCTAAAATGGACATAGTGCTTTCTATTTTTTTTTTAATGTCTAGATTTTCTAACTTGATTGCCGTGGTAATGAATGTAAATGCTTTAAAGAAACGTGTGTTAGACCTAACCTAAAAAATATGTTTTTAACAATTATTATTTCACCATAGACAATCATGTTTATGCAGTTTTTTATTTTTACTTTCTCCACCCTCTACGTAGTATATGGAGAAAATATTGTTTTCGTAAAAATGTTCGAATTTGAATTTTCAGTTGAATTATCTGTTTTGGTGCTCCCAGAACCCCAAAAATATTTTTAGTGGAATTTTTTGTTTTGGTGCTCCCTGAACCCAAAAAAGTGTTTTTAGAGTGGTGTCTGTCTGTCAGTCTGTCTGTATGTATACACGACCAGAGAGGCACTATTGGTCCGATTTTCATGAAATTTGGTATGTAGGTACTAAACCCTAATATCTCCAGGCGTTTTTTTCATTTTTTGGAATTTTTAATTTTTAAGGGTAATTTACCCCTAAAAACCCATAAAAACGACAAAAATGCAAATTTCTCAAAAACGGCTCTAACGATTTTGATCAAATTTTCAGTATTTATAGTGCTTAAGATGCCAAACAAAATGTCACCACCCGCTTTTATCAAATTTTGGCGTTTTATAATTACGGGGAAATGTTAAAAAAATAAACAAGTTTGTGTTGTCAATCTAGCATCGCGGCAGCGGCCGCACGGGGTAGCACCACGGTAGCGAGCACGGCCAGTAATTCAAAGGTCGCGCGATCGAATCCCGCCTGGGTCAATAATTTTTTTATACGATTGACGTAGGTAGAATATTATTTTTTTGTTTTGTTCTAAAAAGTAGTAAATAAAATGATTAAAAACAATATTATTTTGACTACAGTAAGTTGGGAGAAAGTTTGCGTCAGTTAACTGATACCGTTTATTCAGATTTTATTTTTAACTGTGAAAAATTAAAAATAATGATTAAATTTCAGATTGAACCAACATAACCAACAATTGATGTATTCATGGCAGTTTTCACTTCTGTCGGCAGTCCCACGACTCCTTTCTTTCTTATTTTTCACAGTCTTTTGATAAGCTTAGCAGTTTTCGTGTAAATTGGACTTGAAATGTGGAGTTTTAAAATTTTTTAAATAAAAAGCTACTTATGGGTAGGAGCTAAAAATATAATTCCAATTTAAAAAATTCGTAAAACTTTAAATTACAGATTTTATCAAGTCACACCATACCAATTACGAATTAAAAGCATAATAATATTAATGGCAGGTTGACAGTTACCTGAGAAAACTTAGGAATCGACTATAGCCTTTAAATAAATTTGTCTTGTAATAAGTGTTGAAAATCCATAAACGGAATAAAAATTTTTAATTTCTATAAGAATATTGGAAAATTTCACATATTGTATTGGAGTTCATATACTGCCTACATCAATAAATTTGAAATGTCCCAACTTTGCTATAAAATCAATATTTTCTAAGATCCCAATGGTAACGCAGGTAAAATGATCACCCTGTATACAAAATGGAACTAATGGAATTACCCGTTAATTTTATATATGGATGCTTCCACTATTCGTTTACAAGTTCCCGATGTTATTGCCTCTTCTCGATTGAATGCATGGTTTTCTTAGCAAATACGTTCCTAAGCAGTGTTTACAATGCAATGAGTTCCACAGCCTATCTATTTCCACGTAGCTTCGGTCCTCTTACTCGGCGGACGAGAGAAACTACTTTCCAGCACTCGGAGCAGATATCCGATACTGCCTACACAACCCAGCACAGCTCGCATGGGAACCCACACCCGTCACCCGTCACTGCACGATGACTGATAGCCGACCTAATTTCGCCGAGGTCGTATCGATTTTACGTCTGGAATCTTTCTCCGGGGATTAAACCCTTCCGAGTACATTAGAAAAATTGGAATCGCACCGCTTAACATGCATTGGGAGAAGAATGCGAGTTTAGGAAAACAATTGTGTTGGCAAGTCACCGTGTGAGTAATTACTAAATATACGAAATACTTCTTACTGGAATGTTTATTATTCAAAAGTTTCAAAATTGTTGACATTTTAAAGATGCAGTAACTCGTACCTACTCGCGTCCTACATAACGGCCTTGAAGCCGAGGGGTAATGTCCTGAAACCAAAGTTCTACGTTCCCGGTTCGAATTTTGATGGGACGTTTGTTTAGTCGGGAAAAGTTGATTTCAGGCGATGATATCCCGTCGGGTCTGAGAAAAATACAAATGTGTATCATCGTATACCCAGTCACTTTAACCCTTCAGTATTTTATGACGTGCACAGCACGTCAATGCATTTCCATTATAATTATGTTATGACGAACTCTGTACGTGCATTGAGTTTTTTTTTTACTTGAATGTAGGAAAATAATCAAAGCCGAAGAACAAAAAGGGGCTCATTAAGACGAGCTGAAGAAATGCAAACTTCCCACCAACATTTATAGCTGAACTATTTTTTTGCCTCTCTTGCATTATCACGTATTTATTTTCGGTCTCTCTTTTTACAATGTTTAGGTCAAGTCTCAATAATATTAAATATGAACTGTTTGTCCGATCATTTATTTATTATTGAAAATAGCAAACATTATATTACATCCCCCCCCTGGATTTTACCCCACGGATTGGTAATTTTATCAATTAATTGACTAGGTACAATACCTGTTTTTTGTTTAGAATTTTATCAATTAATTGACAAGGTACAATACCAGTTTTTTGTTTAGAATTTTATCAATTAATTGATAGGTACAATACCTGCTTTTTGTTTAGAATTTTATCCATTAATTGACTATATGCAATAACTGTTTTTTGTTTAGAATTTTATCAATTAATTGACTATGTGCAATACCTGCTTTTTGTTTAGAATTGTATCCATTAATTGACTATGTGCAATACCTGTTTTTTGTTTTGAATTTTATCAATTAATTGACTAAGTACAATACCTGTTTCTTGTTTAAAATTTTATCAATTAATTGATAGGTACAATACCTTCTTTTTGTTTAGAATTGCATCCATTAATTGACTAGGTACAATACCTGTTTTTTGTTTAGAATTTGATCAATTAATTGACTAGGTAGAATACCTGTTTTTTGTTTAGAATTTGATCAATTAATTGATAGGTACAATACCTACTTTTTGTTTAGAATTTTATCCATTAATTGACTATGTGCAATACCTGCTTTTTGTCTTTACAGTCGCATTAAACGTTTTATCGTGACCGGTGAAAGTGACTAGGTTATGTTTAAAAAAAAAAAAAATTAAGGGTTTTAATGCGTTTCGTAATGTGTGTTGTTGATTTTTGTTTTGTGTGATACCTTCTAACGAGTTTGACGACCTGATAAATGGATTTTTTTTTAAATATTTTCTGTGTGATCTGAAGACGGGTACTTAGGTTAGTACCCGAAACCGCGTTAATCACCAAGCGATTTTAGGATTGGAAACAAGACAACAAGCAGGCATTTGTACCTACTAGTCAATTAATTGATTATATTGAAGTTCATGAAATATTTTTCAAAACAATAATAATTATCTTAAACGTGTAAATTATTGCCCGGTTAATAATGTGAATCCATGTCTTCTTCAATGTTAATGCATTCCAAAACGAAAACAATGGGCTTGTGCTAAATTGCTAACTAAAATACGAGACGAACTCTCTCGACTGGAATTTATCCAAGAATCTTGAGAGATTTATCCAAGAAGTGTAGTCTCATATTTCGTTGTGCTCCCATTTCACCAAGTTGACTTTAATTTTACTTTAAAAATATCAATTAAAGGTATTGATATTTCTTCTGAGAAATTCACACTAAAATTCCAACAGAAATATCGGCAATTTGTGCGAGTCCCGATTGAGTTTAACAGACCGTTCTGATGTTTACGCCATTAAGTTTTCTTATATAAATGAGATGATTTTCTGTACACTTTTTCCTATGAATATTTGGAGGGTATGCGCGTATCCAAAAGCAAAGTATAGATGCATGGAGGGGTTCCCATTCTCTCTCTGCGTGGGCGCACTCTGAGTTTATCCTAGCGGGAATTGGAAATAGCCGGAAAGCGTTACACGGTAAGACGTTCCGCGCGTCAACAGCGTATTTAATCCCCAAGGTTTCCTAAAAAAAATGCTACTCAGGGCAATTTTAAGCACCAAGATTTCCCATGCTCTCTCTCCGTTTGCGATGCACGCTTAAAGAACTTTACACTCAAAAAATTAAAATTTAAACACATTTTAGGAACAGGTGATATAAATAGTAAAAACAATGACGAGTAAGGTAAATACAAGAAAAAGTCAACAAAACAATAACCTTTACACAACTACAAACAGAACGTTTAAAACTTTGTGACAAAACAAACATGTACGTTTTCAGTTTGTTGTGTTGGCAGTACACTGGAGTGAGGTTTACGAAACCACGAACTTTAATTAAAAAGCCAAACTAATTACAACAAACAAAAAACAACAATAGGGTGACGTATACATTACAAGGCAGCGGAGTTGAGCGCGGAGATGGAAGCAAAAAATGTTTCATTTGTTTAACAACTCGATGTCGCCCGGGTGAAATTATTGCTATTTTATTTTGACGTACACAAATATTAAATTTTAATATCTCTCGCGCGCAAAGGCAAAAAGTCGATAGGAGAGAGTTTTTGTGTAGTTGTCATTTTTTAATTTTCATTGTTTTACTTTCAGACAATGTTTATGTACGTAATAATTGTTTGTTTTTTGTTTTGTTTTTATCTCCGCTGTTAGGTTAAATTCACTAGATGGGACTTGGTGCACCAAAACCTAATTTTTAAAATAATTCGATCACGTAGCTGCACCGCTAACGTGATTTGAGTGAATTTCCAAAATTATGTTTATATGTTTTAGGGTTTCAACCTACTATTTGGAAAAATTTTCTACTCACTAAGGCGCTGCGTGATAGTGCCAAGTAGCGTGAAGCGTCACTTGAGCATGCGCTGTAACATCTTACCCTCTCCTACTCGACTGTGAGTCTTCAGTACAGTCACTACCAAAAAGTGTTGATATACAATCAACACGACTACATAGCAGACATGAATTAGGTAGGGCAGGCGGCTCTGACTGTACTCCGCCGCGAGAGGGGAAATGTGGTGGGAGCCGGCGTAGGAGACTGCACACTCCCCTCTTCGCGCTCCATCCTAATTGGCGCTATCTGTAGATGCCTGCGTTTACGAAGTATACAAGTAGAATTTGTTTGCATCTCATCCTCTAGCTCCGGTTCACGCGCCGCTTCGTTCCGCTCGCAGTGGAGAAACTCGCTTTGCGAGTTTGCATTTCGACATTGCGGCCTCGGACATTGCCCCCACAGTAAAATACAGGTGGATTTAAACCAGGCACTTTTATGGTATTTTATGTTCTGATCGATTTTGAGGGAACCAGAAGGGCTATAAGGTCGCGTAAAAAAAACAAAATGTGCAGAATAATCTCCTTTATATAATATATATCCCCAAAATCTTTTCACTCTAGCACGAAAATTTTCAAAAATGTGATACGTTCAGTTAAAAAACGTGCTTCCGATTGTTGTATTTTTGGCTAACGAATTCGTCCAAGCGACTTAGAAAACCAACAAAATTTGCACCAAATCGGGCGTAAAATGCGACCGTTAGTATGCGAAAATTTGTTTTAATAACACCTTAAAACGTGTTCTGGGGACCATGATAGGTGTTCATTGACTTTAGGTCTCACCATAAGAGTCACTGCAATAGCTCATCTTACCCATGGAAATTCTCTAATAACCAACTTGTTAAAATAATTCGTTTGAAAATGGCGCCACTTCGAAATTTTAAATGATAACTTTTAAATAGTAATTTTTTATAAAATATGTCAAGAGTAAATTTTTGTAGCCGTTTAATTTCTCATCGAATAGTATAACTGTCTAAATTATTTTGCAAAGGGTAATTGTAAAACAGAGTCATTAGTGTGCATTCTGAGAGCGGTATGTTGTCATTGAAATGTCTTAAAGCAATACTTAGACCTAGTAATTTAATTTTACCCTTTGTTCGGCATAATTTTGACAGTTATAGTATTCGATGAGAAATTAAACCGGCTGTATTCCAGAGAAAATTAAGCTGACTACAAAAAATTACTCATGACATTTTTTATAACAGTTAACGGTTTTTGAGTCGATCTCATTTTTGTCGTTTTGAAAATAATTTGTTTTAACAAGTTGACGTTCAAACTAGACTTTTTAGTTTTATGAGTATCACGATATGCGTTAAAATTTCAGCGTCGTAAGTTATTATATTTCCCTTTATATTGTGCGAACAAAGCGAGCTCAGGAGTCGGCGAGCGAAGCACCGCATAGATAATTTCCAATTTTCATTTTATAGTTTTTTTTAACTTGAATTATTATGAAACTAAGAACGAATCACATTTTTCAAAAACGAACATCAGCATTCACCAAAATTCCAAATTTAACCACACAAGATTATTTCCTACAGCTGTTAAAATAAAGTGCGTTTTGCACACTCACAGCAGTGCGCAAACTAAACTGCATGTGTTCAGCGTATAATAATTATAACTCTTTGTTTTACTTTGTAAGTAATACTTTTCGCACTCCAG
>JAGFPH010005621.1:39452-51280 GCA_018207615.1 Philaenus spumarius
AACCGCGTCACGCTGAAAAGTAAGAACAAATTTTTAAGAACTATCGATTAATCGACAGTAGGGTCACCGAATCCACAATATATACATACACTGATTCATTTCGACGACACTACTGTCTTGCAGCGCCGCTGGTGGCTAAGCTAGGAATTACTAATCCCGGCTTCAATAAGATTTACCCCCTCCACTGCCCATGTCCAGACCTGTGTATATGATTGTGGTTGCCGGATAGCATCAGTAGGTTTCTTATATTCGTTGATGTGTCATGTGCCTCAGTGTTTTGATAGTTTGAGTTTTGATTTATGTCTGAGTTTTTGGTGGTTTTTGAAGTCACGTATAATATATTGAAGATAAATATATTGAATAATATTGAAAAATGTCTTATATTTCATTTATATATCCTGTCTGTTTGTGTGCGTGAGTGGGTGTATGAGAATGGCCAAAGAAGTATAACTTCCACCGTGTGGTCCGACGCACACCCAATTTTTTATTTTTTTTTTGCGATTCTATACTTTCTCTATACTACAGTATAGTGAGAAAGTAAAATGAAAGTGTTCTATGTAGTTGACAATGTTGTTCCATAATTCCCTCTCATGTTAAACATTGCCTTCTGGTAAGCTGTTTTACGTGTTCGTTGAACAACAGAAAATTCGTCTGTATTAATTAAATCATTCTAAATCAAAGAAATATACTTGACTCTATACAAAATATACTTTATTTAATCGATTAAATAGTTGTATTGTTATTAATAACTATAGGGCTCTATTCCCTACTTGATTTGCTCAGCAACCACTCTTCGACTTGCGGCTACGCCGT
Source organism: Philaenus spumarius (assembly GCA_018207615.1). Lineage (NCBI taxonomy): Eukaryota > Metazoa > Arthropoda > Insecta > Hemiptera > Aphrophoridae > Philaenus > Philaenus spumarius. The sequence continues at coordinate 40,266 of JAGFPH010005621.1, forward strand.
CTACTCCCCGCCTGCACTCGAGGCTAAGCATATGCAAACCAACTATTGTATATTCTGTTATGGATTGGGGTAGGGTCACATGTGCAATAGGGCCAACGTTTTGATTAGGTTAGAGTCATTTTAACCAGGGTAGAGTGGTGGGAGTAGCTGGGAGCTGGGTCCTGACTCATGCGCCGTAGGGCAAGAGTTTTTGCTCGAATAATAGGAATTTTTGAAGTGAAAACTTCTTACGGCCCGTTCGGCATTTTTTACGTGGGTATTCGAATGAAATCTCGCGCACCGTGCCGTACCGCAATCGAATCACGATATAAAATACATGCATGCTACCAATGAAATGGACGTTGTGCTTCCTCATTTTGTAAGTTGTGTTAAAATAGTTTACTCGGTATTATCTCTGAAATGGACATTGTGCTTCCTCAATTTGTAAGCTGTAATAAAATAGTTTTCTTGGTAAAATATCTGAAATGGATATTGTGCTTCCTCATTTCGTAAATTGTGTTAAAATAAGGTAGTTTACTTGGTGATACCTCTGAAATGAACATTGTGCTTCCTCATGTTGTAAGTTGTGTTAAAATGGTTTACTTGGTAGTGCTAAAGTAATCAAATTTCAGACTAAACCAATATGACCAACGATTTATATTCATTACAGTTTTCACTTCTGTCGGCAGTCCCGCGACTGCTTTCTTAAATTTGTTTATACAAAAGATAATATGTTTTTCATTCCAATAATTTCCTTGTGTGATTTAAACTGTCAATAATAAGGGACTCTTCCGAGATGACAAAAATGGTAGCCTAAGTTAGAATTTTCGTAAAGATAATTTCCTTGCAATCATTACGGAAATATGATTTTCAGTTGAATTACTTGAAAACGGGAAAACATCGGGATGACTTTTATTTTTGGTGGACATCAAAAGTCAGAAAACCAATAGAAACAAATTTTAGAGCTTTTGCGATATTCTAGTCCGCTCGAGCGGCTTACAATAGCAATTGCATTCGACCAACCTAGTCAATTTAAGCTCCAACATCATATTCACTTCACTAGCTCAGTTGAAAAAATGTATACAGTCAATTCAAGTTACATCCTTAAAGTAATTTAAAAAAACTTTAAGCCTACATAATAAGTTCAAACAATTTATGTGATTTTTTAAATATGTTAGATTTTCAAATTGTATTCTAGAAATAAAGGTTCATTTTGACCAAGATAGTCGAGAGTCTCGCAGAACTATTCTTAAGTTTATTTTGCGACAAGCACCTGATGATGGAACTTGTTGCGAAACATCTTTAAAAAATGAAAGTTACATTGAAAACTGGTGAAGCATATAAGTTTTTCCAAATGCTATCTCTTGTTAGCATAGGGTGTATCGAAAACACCCTGAATGACATTTGGTATGTAGCTTCCTCTAAGGTCGTAGGTGCTCGCTAAGAAAGGTTTTCAAAAAATTTGAAGTTTTAGGGGTGGAAAATCCCTATAAGAAATACATAGTGTAATACATTTATTGATATATTTTTTTAAATATACATTTAACTTTGATTTGTCTACCCGTGCAAAGCCGGATCGGGCAGCTAGTTTTAGATAAAATATCAAACAATACAATTTGTAAAAGAAACATAACATTTTTGCTTTTTCATTAGGAATCTTGTAATGAATAACCTCGTCCATTAGTTTGATGGACTCGCCAACCATAGCGTAGGCCTTAATTGAATTAATTTGCTTGTCTACTTAATTAAATTCGTTGCGGTTTTACTTCTGCGTCCGATTGTTTTGACAGTCGCACCAATCGATTGCAAATGAAAACAGATGAAAAAGTGTCTATTTGTAAATAAAATTACTGTTTGTTTAGTTATTTTTGTTTAAAAACTAAAATATGCCTGCGGCTAATATTACTGAATGGAATGGGTATTGCGTAAGTATTGGGTCTTCATTAAGCGCAATTCAAAAAACCATCTCAGATCCAAGTACCCTGGTCCAAAAACTTCCAAATAAACTCAACAGTAAAAACTCCCGAACGAACGTGAAATTTTAAACTTAGGTTTTGAGTTGTATTTCACTTCTACGAGTACATTTTACCAACATATTATCTTCTGCGAACAATATTTTTAACCTCTTAGACGTAAACAATGTAAATACAATTTTTTCCCCAACAAGTAATAACTTTTCTATCACCAGTTTCAGGGATCTAATTTCATTAAAAGTGAACTAATTATTATAGTTTTTTGTGGATAGGAGTATTTTCAATACATTAAGCATTGCGTGCTTCACACGACAACCCCGTATTGGGAGAATTTTCAATACACATTGTATTGCGTGCCAACCCAAGTATTAGGAGTACTTTCAATACTCAATGCATTGCGTGCTTCGCACGCCAACCCCGTATTAGGAGTATTTTCCATACACAATGCATTCCGTGCATAATTTTTTTTCTCGAAATGTATGCTGCAGTACTTTTAGAAATGTTGAAAACGACTTATCGAAATTTATATCGTTAAATAAAGCTATTCGAAACTATATTTCGAACGAAATTATTCTAAAACCAACTTTTCTGTGCAATGGATTTTTTTCTTATTTATTAAAACTACAAGAATTAAACATTTTTACTTTCTCCCCCTATACCATAGTATATGGAGAAAGTATTGTATTCGTCAAAATTTTCGAGTTTGAGTTTTTGGTGGAAATATCCGTTTTGGGTCCCCCTGAACCTAAAAAAGTGGTTTTCGGAGTGATGTCTGTGTGTGTGTCTGTATGTGTGTCTGTGTGTCTGTGTGTCTGTGTGTCTGTGTGGATGTTATCAGACCTAGAGCCTAAACCAGTCGTTCGATTTTGATGAAATTTGGTATGGAGGTACTAATCCACGGTATCTCCAGGCGTTTTTTTCATTTTTGTGAATTTTTTATTTTTAAGGGTAATTTTCCCATAAAAACCCATAAAATAACGGAAAAATTAACTTTTCTCAAAAACGGCTCTAACGATTTTGATTAAAATTTTATAGTTTATTAGGGACCTAAAGTACTATAAACTGTAAAATTTTAATCAAAATCGTTCGAGCCGTTTTTCAGAAAAGTTGATTTTTCCATTATTTTATGGATTTTATGGGAAAATGACTGTTAAAAATAAATGAATCACAATAAATTGGTAATAGTATTTTTTTATTAAGTTTCTATAATGAGGGAGAAAGTATGTGTCAGTTTCCTGATACCGTTTATTAGTTTTATGCTAATTTTGGATGTTGCAAACAATTACCAAGAAATTTTGGTTTCTGAATGTATTTTCGAAAACTGGGTTATACCTTAACCTACAGAAACGACAAAAAACCCATTTTGTTTGTCGTTAAAAAAATTAAATATTTGGTACCTTGTAAATTTTGTGTAAGGTTAACGTGCTTCAAGATATTCCACGTTAAAAAAATGTGTACCGGCCACCATTTTGAAAATTATAAACATAAATTCTTGTTGTTTGGTACACTTGTCAGTCGAAACGTACAAAATGCTTATACCAAATTTTAACTCAATATCTTATGTATTTCTGGAGTTTTTGTAAAAAAAAAAACGAAATGTCAGATTGCGATTAAACCAAGTCGAATTCGAAGTAATTCGACCACGCCGCTGAACCGCTGACGTGAGTTGAGCAAATTTCCAAAACTAAGTTTATAGGCCTATGTTTTAGGGTTTCAAACAACAATTTGGGAAATAGGTCTATTCACGACGGTGCTGAATAGCTGCAAAATGGTTCGCACTTCATTCCGCATATTGGGAGTGTCTTCAATACACAAAGCATTGCGTGCTTCGCACGCCAATCCCCTTTTTGGGAGTATCTTCAACACACCAAGCATTGCGTGCTTCGCACGCCAACCCCCGTATTGGGAGTATCTTCAATACACAATGCATTGCGTGCTTCGCACGCCAACCCCACGGTAGAATCCACCACATGACTTTGAACCGGGTACTTCTATTGTATTTTACGTTTTGATCGATTTTGGGGGAACCAAGCGAGCTATAAGGTCGCGTAACAAAACAAAATGTGCAGAATAACATCCTACATTTATATGTGTAGAGAAAACTCAAAAACAAATTCATTCTCGTAGGAAAATCTCAAAAAAATAGTTACTTCCTGTTAAAAACGTGCTCCCGATTGTTGGATGTTTTTGGTTAACGAACTCGCCTGAGCGACGTAGACAACCAACATGTGTATCAAATTTGAACCAAATTGGACTTAAAATGCGGTCGTTAGAGTGCGAACACATATATACATGATCGGTGCTCATTTGCTACTTTTGACCTTGGGTTTTACTCCCGACCATAAGGTTTACTTTTACTTTTAACCTACTCGGAACCCTGTAAAATTGTTTGCTTTTTTAATATCAGTCAAAATATATAAAAACATACTCTTGCGTTTCTGTATCGTTTAAACATATTTTGAAAAATCGACATAAAATAGGTTTTGTATACGAAGTGGAAGATGTGCACTTTAAAATTAATTACGTAGATTTTGTTCTCTAGATCCAGTAAAGCAAAGATCGACCACGTGCCACGGTTGTGATTTCGTAAACAACCTCTTCATTCCCACGAAATCATTAATTAACTGAACTGATTTATGCACTATCGTTAACGACAGTAAATAAATCAAACTGAAATTGATTTAAAGAAACATCTTCACAACACTCGACCTAGTTCGCACCTCGACATCTTTATCGAAATTTACAACATACACGGCAATAAAACCGTAGTTAATTACCCTTACTTTATGGCGTTAATTAAATCAACCGTTTTAATACCGGCAACATTTAGTTCGGCTAAGCGGAGAAATCAATCGCGTCCGCGGGAACATAAAACCAAAGTCATTCCGTTAATTAGCAACCGTCAGAGGATTTCTCAAAGGTGTTCGTTTTAATTGGGAAAAAAAGTTTCATTATCACTTCGAGTAATAAAAATAATTGATATAATTAAACTTACACGTGCAATTAGAGGGAGGCTGCGCGCGCACCTCCGGCGGTGTTTAGCTGATTGTTGCAATTAATTGTGGAAATATTTTATGACGGTACGGCATGAAAACGTTACGCTCGGCGGATTTAATTCAATAATGGGAAGTACGGCATTGTTGTGCACGACAGTGTGCTTGTATGATTGGTAGCGTTAACAATTATTATATTTCAGACAATTATAATGTAGGCTCTGTAGTCCTTTAAGCTTCAAATACCAACCCTCGTGTTCGCTCAGCTCTTGTGAGCGAAATAATTTAATGTCACCTATTGTTTTACTTAAAGTAAGCCATGAACGTAAGCTGCCAAACTTTGGAAACAAATAGTGTCTTTCAATATGAAGAAAAAGTAAGAATATTTATATTGAATTGAAACTTGGCATTGTTTCAAAATAAGATAGTTTTTACTTAATTTCAGAAAATAAACCGATTTATCCAATCTAAAGTTTCAAAATGACAATAATAAAAAAAAACGTGTAAATTGTGTGCTTAAGACCACACAGGAGAACTGTAAATTTGTTACACAACTTACGAAATGAGGAAGCACAATGTCCATTTCAGAGGTTTTACCAAGTAAATTACTTTAATACAACTTACGAAATGGGGAAGCACAGTGTCCATTTCAGAGGTATTACCAAGTAAACTATTTAATAATAGTTAAAATAACAATTTAAAATAGTTTAATTGGTAATACCTCTGAAATTGACTTTGTGCTTCCTCATTTCGTAAGTTGTGTTAAATAGTTTACTTGGTAATACCTCTGAAATGGACATTGTGCTTCCTCATTTCGTAAGTTGTGTTAAAATAGTTTACTTGGTAGTGTTTAAATAATCAAATTTCAGATTAAACCAATAGGACCAACGATTTATAGTCATTACAATTTTCACTTCTGACGGCAGTCCAGCGACTTCTTTCTTTTCTTTCTTTTTAATACAGCATTCCCTCAACAAATGCTCCACAGTTTCTACCCCTCACATTCACACGCCTCCTCCCGTTATTAACCTTTCCTACATTTTTCCTATCAAACAATTTCATTCCCGACGACCATCCTGCATCAGTCAAGTTGACAGTCATGGCACACAGATTAGAGAGTGATCATATAAGTCTTTGGTTTTTACTTTTTTACGTTACGAAATTCTACAAACGTAGACTTAAAATGTCAAAAGTTAATCGTGAATAAAGGACGCAAACACTAATAGAACACAATTAGACTGTAAACACGCCAAAAGACGTTTGATTTCATTAGAAAACCTCGTATATAATACTCCGGAGACAAACATTATGAAGCTGACAGAAAACATCGAGTTGAGTAAATTGCAACAACTCATCACGACAGGTTTACAGCCAGACTCGTCACGGCCGGCAAAGCCTGTGTAGACGCCTACAGTCACGTCTGAATGCAAATGTCGAACAAACTATTTATTATTTGTCATTCTGTAAATTGTTACCGACACTTTATTAGCGCCCTGAATAAACAATTATATCGGCGATAAACAAGGAGAAATTTCTCGCGAACTGTGTTATTATTTTTAAATATTTCCTGCGAAGGATGAAAACGATACAGGAAATGTTTTGTGGAAAGTACACTGCTCGCCTAGTTTAACCTCAATGTGGGGAAAGGTTTCTGAGGAATTAGAATACTTGAAAATTATTGGAGCTGGTAGGTAAAAACAGCTATCTATGATTATTAAAGAAACATTGACTTGTAAACGTTACGGTAACGTTAAATTACATAATATAGTTTACATACAGTATTGGTGTAAGTAAAATTGGGCAACATAACATTGCGTATCCGTCCAAAAAGACCATATTTTAGAGCAATTTTTAAATCAAATAAACTTTTCTTTATTATATTAATTTAAGTTAATATAACTCTTTCAGCCTTCCACCTAGTGATGACAATTTTTTTTTAATATCTATATCGTTTTTTGAAAGTGTGTTTCTATATCTATAAAGTGTTATACAATTTACAACTTTAATTGGCCATTTTTCCTTCATACTTCTTAATGCTTTAGGTTTTTTAATTAACAGATTTTATAAAAATAGTTTGAAGAACCGGATAATTAATTTACAGTGAAAGTTCAACATCAGTTTTATTGTTAATGTTATATATGTTCGGGCGAGTGCTAAATATTGTCAATCAAGTAGCGTACCTCAACGGTCATAATTCTACCCAATCTGACCTGATAATAAACTGCTGCATGTCGACAAACAGCCTTCAACATGTGACAACGCTTTCATCACCCGAAGCAGAAAATATATTAATTTAATATTGTTTTATTACGAAATAGGCCTGCTTATAATTGTTAGGATAAAATAATTTTGAAAACTAAATCCATTATAGTAAATATTTAATATACAGAGTATTCATAAAGTCCCTTTAAATCCCCTCATTATTTTTGTTACTGAAAATAAGTTAACAAAACTTTGTATGCAACTTGTTTTGCGTAACAGGATACATTTTTTACATATCTGAAACTTTATGATTTTGACGGGCTTAGAAGGTTAAGGGGGCTAACAATTTCAAATATAAAATTAATTAATTTAATATACAATTGAAAAGCTTATTAAGGGTCTGTTCCAGTAAACGAGAAAGCAACCGGAAACAGATCCGCTTCTTACTGTAACAACCCTATCTAAAAAGTGCAATTTCTTGCAGCTGAACGCTTTGACATTGCCTCATTTCAAACCAATTTATAAGTCTATCTTTTGTAAATGAGTGTTGAACAAAAAACTGAATATTCTTTATAAAATTTCGGATCCGGCTTGCAAATTATTTTTAATTTTGTATTGTGTTAGGAAAAAAATTCAAACTTTGTACTTACAAAATGTCAATTATATAACAAATCAAAAGCATTTAAAAAAATGAAAATTGCAAGACGGATGCGTATTGTGACTGTGCTTAAAATGAGATCTTGCAAACAATTTTATGATAAAAAGTAAACGAAATAAATGGTTTAAAATTTAACATTGCTCTTATGGGATAAAAATCCAAGATGGCCGCCACTACAGCAGGCCCTTAAAAGAGAACCACAATGGCGCAAACTAGAGCTTAATATCTTACTTCGTTTCAAAGTAATGGACAATCAAAGTTCTGCGAAGTAACATACAACCTACTTATTCCTAATATCAACAAATTAATAACCTGCTTTGATGTTATGATAACAATATCATTTTCCAGAACTTTGATTGTCCTTTACTTCGAAATGAAGCAAGATACTAAGCTCTAGTTTGCGCCATTCTGTTTCTCTTTTAATAAGATGTTCAAATGATGTATTACATGACCTACCTTTATTTTGAAATTTTTGACTCCTTTACCATCAAGCCTCCCCCTCCCCCAAATCATAAAAGTTCAGATATGTCAAAAAAATTGTCCTGTTATGCGACACAAGATATATACAAAGTTTTGTTAACTTATTTTCAATAACAAAAATAATAAAGGTGATTAAAGGGACTTATGAACACTCAGAGCATGTTACATAATATGTATGTGAAAATAATCATACGAAAAGAAACATATCTTGAACAAGTAAGCAACAAAATTCTGCCTAAAATTAGATCTAACCGGCCACCCGGCTGGTGGGGAAGAATGGACTTCCAATTGCCAACAGCGTCAACTTCGCTCGAAGGGCAGAACATAGTCGCAACGCGACACGTAACTTGTACTTGTAAACTGTAACTACAAATAACGCCGACTAAAATATTGTAGTCCCTACAGATTAAAGGTTAAATGTCAATATTCACAAAATAGTGAGAAGTTTTCTAAATGTTGGTATACTTATACCGGGTGAGTTTTAAATGCCCCCCCCCCTAATTTTTTCCGCATTTCTTAAGATATCGACTCAAAACCACCGCCAAACATCATTGATTAGTTTATACTTTCTTTTGATGAGGTTCACATTTTTGGCCGCCATATTGGAATGAACTTTTATTTTTTAAATGTAAAGGTAAGGTTGTGACCCATCATTTCAAACTATTTTTTTTCCGTAGAACACGATGCCGCAATCGGTTTTTAATTATCTGCTTTCGTTCTTGAGATATTAACAATTTTGTAAAAAAATTAAATTTTCAAAAATCCCTTGTTTTATTCAATTTAAAAAAATATCGACCCTTTATCATCAGATATCACAGTTTGGTAGTAGCTTATAGATTTTTATTAAGTTATAAATGTTTACTGCCATCTTCAGTTTCGCAGAGAAAAGTTGTTAATACACTGAAATCAAACAAATTTACTAAAGATGGCAGTACAAATTTAAAACTTAATAAAAATCTATAATCTACTACCAAACTGTGATAACTGATGATAAAGTGTCGATATTAAAAAAAAAATTTAATAAAACAAGGGATTTTTGAAAATTTAATTTTGTTACAAAATTTTTAATATCTCGAGAACGAAAGCAGATAATTAAAAACCGATTGCAGCATCGTGTTCTACGGAAAAAAATAGTTTGAAATGATGGGTCACAACAGTACCTTTACATTTAAAAAATAAAAGTTCATTCCAATATGGCGGATCCAAGATGGCGGCCAAAAATGTGAACCTCATCAAAAGAAAGTATAAACTAATCAATGATGTTCGGCGGTGGTTGGGAGTCGATATCTTAAGAAATGCGGAAAAAATTAGGGGGGGGGACATTTAAAACTCACCCTGTATATCGACATCACCGATATATCACGATTCGATTTTTTTTTTTTTTTTTGCTTTCCATGCCACTTTGTGCCTTTCGGCTAACGAGCATGTTTTTTTGGGTTTTTAATATTTTATGGTCCCCCGCGGGATTTGAACCCGGAACGTCTTGCTTATGAGGCAAGTACCATAGCGGTTGAGCTATGACAGAGGACTTATCACGATTCGAAGGATACAATACAGATATCAATATATATACTTCCACCTCGTTCGGCTTGTAGGAGTACCTTTCTTGACTCATACCGCCATTGTGTTTTCCACCCTCCAGGCTCAACTGTAAGGCTAACAACAGACGAGACACCGGTGTACGGGACACTGTCCCGGTGTCCCAGCTTCTCGCAGGGAGAGACACCGTAGAGCCACAGAATCTGGTAGCGCGCTCCTCAGTGTCTCATCTGTTGACACACATTTAATTGATAGTACATTTAGTGTCCCGTACACTAGTGTCCCGTACACTGCCCGTACACTAGTGTACCGTACACCGGTGTCTCGTCTGTTGTTAGCCTAAAACTCCATCACTACTACTGTACTACTGTACTTGCGCGTCATAGTTCACGCACGTTCTCAAAAACACTGGAGCAAATACTATTAAAAATTAACATGAACAAAGTTCCTCATTTCGTAAGTTGTGTTAAAATAGTTTACTTGGTAATACCTCTGAAATGGACATTGTGCTTCCTCATTTTGTAAGTTGTATTAAAATAGTTTACTTGGTAATACATTTGAAATGGACATTGTACTTCCTCATTTCGTAAGTTGTGTTAAAATAGTTTAATTGATAACAACTATGAAATTATCAGAAAACCTTCGTTTGTTTTATCTTAACTTTTTACTGTTGTGCTTTTTTTTTAACCCTTTTAGTGCCAGAATCAAAACTCAACAAACTTCTAAAAATTTCTGCATTCCTGCTGCTGAAAAATGCCAGACCGTTTCAACCCTATGTACTTAAATACTTTGATAGAAAAAATATAAGTGTAGTATTATTTTCGGGACGTCCTTGTATACGGACGTTGGAATTTTCGTCGGTGACCTACCACGTCCGTATATGCGGTCGTCTTCATCTTCAGCATGACTTTTGGCGTCCGTATATATGGATATTGAGGTTAAAGAATTTGCTCCGCCGTTAATTTAATCCCCACTATGCGATTTTGTGATTAAAATATTATTAAAAGTAAAAAGTACCACAATTAGAAAAAAATCGTGACTAATTTTCGTATAATTGCTGCTTATTTAATAATAATACCGTAATTACAAATGTGACACGTTGTATCACTCAAACCTGATAATCATCTTTGTAAAACCTTGATTTTAGTCCGTAACTAATTATTTACAACTGCACATTATTTCCTGCCCGTT
>JAGFPH010005621.1:53236-71356 GCA_018207615.1 Philaenus spumarius
GGGGAGACGACACTTTTGTATTGGAGTGGTCGTCACCAGACAGGGCGATGGCTGGGGCTCTGTCTACAGGGGTCTACCCCTGTCCAATTATTATTATAGTCTTTTTATATATACAAAATTTAAAGAACAGTTTTAATTGTTAGTGTAATTCCAGATGTGACGCAGAACTATAATGGCAACACCACCTAAACGAGTAAGTAATTTTTAAATTAAAACTACAAATTATATTGAATCACTTTTACAGTTCTTTGTATGTTTTTCTTTTTTTTTTTTTACAGAACAAAAAAGTACAGAACAAAAAAGTTCAACTACATTCGGATAGTTCTTCTTCTTCTTCAACATTTTTTGAGGATGAGGAGAACGGTCAGGACCTCTCCACAGTGGAGTTTCCTTTAGGAGAAGAAGTACGTTTGATTTTTTATATGTTTAAATTCTCTCTCTCTCTTTACAGATGTAGTTAATTTTTATTATCTCTTATAATTATTTCAGTTTAGCCCCGCTTCGCCCGAATCTTCCGACCGAGGGTCACCATCGGTGATCTCTTCACGACCTAGTTCCTCACTACTACGGGTGAGAAATCACAATGAAGATAAATCAGTCCTTGAACCGTATGAATTACATACAGCTCGGTATGGTTCTTGGCGCGTCGAAGCTCGATTGCAGGAATTCATAAATTTTCAGGGATACGGGTATTATGTAAGTATCAGCTATGTGTTTTAAGTGTTTGTTTAATAAAATTTATTTTTCAAATGTTTTAAAGGTTTTTCTTTCCGTTGTTATAGGCGCACGACATTAATAGGGTACCCCCTGCAAGTATTATAGAAACTCTCTTTAAAGAAGCACAGAGAGAACTAGTCGCTATTATAAATGATGTTGATACAACTACAGGCAACAGGTGCGTAATGACAAGGAGGCTACTAAGTATGGCTGTATGGAGGAAATTGAGACACGACCTGGGGCAAGTAGTGGCTGTGGGGGAACATTTTTTAAGGAGATTCGGGAAACTTCCAGATGATGATGACACTGTAAGTATCTTTTCGTGCAAAATTAACTTGATTGTTAATGTTTCTTTTAAAATTGATTTCATAGTTACAACCGTCGGTCGTCTACTTTTACTTGATTGCTAATGTTTTCTTCTGTTTTCACAGACGGGTTGCAACAGATGGCCGACTGTTCAGTACTTTAACATCCCCGTCGGTGATGCATCTACCTCGGGTACACGCGATGACTCTGCAGCTTCTACCTCAGTTCCTGCTGCTGCTTCTACCACCTCACCGTCTGTCTACACAGGCTATAATGCTTATCAAACTTCCAACCACAGTTATTATACATCACGGTTTACTACTGTAAATTCAACTATTACTCCTGCTTCTACCTCCGCTGTTTCTGCAGCTTCTGCCTCCAATGATTCTACATCATGGCTTACCACTCGAAATTCAACTGTTACTCCTGCTTCTACCTCCGATGTTTCTGCAGCTTCTACCTCCAATGATTCTACATCCATTGCTCCTACCTCCGACGATAAGTCTGCAAGCGTTCACTCTTCGTGCCCTGTGTGCCTAATTAACAAAAAACACGTCGCTGTTGTCCCATGTGGGCACGTATTCTGCAACGACTGCGTTACTCAGGTTAACAAATGTCCATTGTGTAGAAAATGTATAGTTGATTATTTAAAAGTTTTTCTTTAATTCCATGTATAAAAAGACAATAATAAAATTATATTCTAGCCAATACAGTGTCATCTAATCTTTATATTCTAGCCAATACAGTGTCATCTAATCTAGGTTAGGAAAATAGCGTTCCCGCCACCACTCCACGCCCACCTCCACCCCCCACGCCCACCCACACCCCCACGCCCACTCCACACTCACCCAAGGTCCACCCCCACACTCCACCCCCACACTCACCCAAGGGTTTAGAGTCGCGCGATTGGCCCCCCTCCCCTCTTGATCTCAGGTGCGGCCTTCTCTACTTACGGTTTTCTAATGTTATTCTAAACTATAGATTCCTACTGTTTTTTCTAGATTATGGATTCCTGCTGCTATTCTAAGCTATGGGTTCATACTGCTATTCTTGAATTCGATGTCTACTGTTATTTTGAACCATGGATTCCTACGGTACATATACGTAAATCGATTTCTCGTACATCGTCAACCATTATTTTCCATTTTAAAAATATTTTGCCTGCTTGCGTACTGCTTAACCTAGCGAAAGACACGAAAGATATATGAAAGGAGAGTGTCAGTTTGTTTTTTACATTCTCAACCTCTCTGCCTCCATTTCCGTATAATATGTTACTCAGATATACATTTTTCCACACATCAATGAAAGTTACATCCCATGTGAAGAATATAATATGTTGAGTTAAATCGTTACAAAGGACCAAAGAAATTTAAAATAGAATTGACTTATTGTCATAATATTAGTGTTATCGGTCATGTCATTTAATGGTTTTGGTTTAAAAATAAGTTAATCCAATACATTTGTGAACACCTCATATTTAAGATTTTTAAACCACCCGAAATCATTCACTGAATACCTAAATACGACGTTTTATACTAAATCCGCGCTATCGATTCCCTGGTATCTGTTATATTATAAAGTATCGACACAGTGAACAAGTCACGTGCTGTGAATAAGCGTCGATCAAGCAAAGACTCCAGATAATTTGTTTTACTGTTAAGCTGCGTTTAAATCCTGTCAGAGACTGTCTGCAACAAGGGATAAAGAAAAGAAAGAAGTACAATAAAAGTGGATTAGAGTGGCAATGAATTTATGGTTTGAGTGCTTCTAAAGGATACAATGACTGTAAAATAATATTGTGCAGTGTTAGGTTTTAACTATCAGACATTTGTATCGTAGGAGGCAATTATTAAAACAAACCATATAGGAGAAAACTTTAAAATGTGAGAGTTATTTTTTAGTACATAAGTAAATCACTGACAGCGAAATTTAAAAAAAAAAACTATGAAATAACTTATATTACCCGAAAGGCAATGTTAATACATCAGTAGAGTTTCATTAAAAATCGTTGGGCGTTTTTGATTTACATAGTAACAGAAAAACATTAAAACGTTTAAATAATTATGTATGCCCTCTATTTATATAAGTACTGGGGGAAATCCCTGCTTGCTCCGCAAGCCAACCCCGTTGGAACCTTCTATACACATAATCATGTTATGTTTTCTTTATAGTAAAGGTGTAGGATTAATAATAACCCCAAAGCTAAGAAGGTAAATAATGTTAAATGTTCAAATCAACTTATTTCGTATATTTTATAACCGCAGTTATAATAAAGGTTAAAAGAACCAGCAAGGCTCAGGTCTACACTATAATAAAAACCTAACCTAAAAGTTAGAAATACAAATAATTGCTTCAAAGTTTGAAATAAAGTGTTAATGGAAATATTGGAGCAAACAGCTGTTTTATCTGTTATTCGATTCAATTGGTTGATATGATAATAAATGTAAATACATGTGTTGGTTCATCAGTCTAGGCCTAGGATAAAAAAATGTTCCGACTAAATTTACAAATACAGTATTGAAATAAAAAATGTTATTCATGGATAGTGTAGCTTTTTATTAGTAAAACTATTTTTTCAATCGATCCAGTAGTTCCACAGATTACGTCCTACATACAAACAAACGAACAAATTTCACCTCTTTATAATATTAGTATAGAAGATATTTTTATTTCAAATCACGCAATTAAAAAAAATCAATTTTCGCTTATAAAAGTAGAGTACTCCGACAGACATGACCGAGTGCACTACTGTGTCAGACACGTTGATTTGTTGTGTTAGTGTATGTGTTGTGTATGTGTTGTTTTAATGTTTGACGAGCTCATATGAGTGAAATAACTTATCTGATGATGGGGTCAAGACCACGAAACTAGTCAAGAACAACTCTCTTGAAGTCACAAGGTAATTAATATATGCTATAATACGTTATAAGATTTGCGTTGGGGTTATAAACTGTATATAAAAAAAACAATTTATCATCAATATAGTTATTTATACAAATTTATACCTATTCGTTTGGTTTCGGAAAAATTCCTACATCTTCGTATAACATATTAACATATTCGATTATTAATTTCTTCACTGTAATATTAATAACTTCTAATGATTTGATCTATCAATATGAAATAAAAAGCAATTAAAAAATAATATTTTTATTCTTCTTTAAATATACAATTACGTATATAAATACAACATTTTAACAAATTGGCCTACAGATTTATAATCCTTATAATTGTACACATTTACCGAGTTAAAAATCCCCGTCAGCATAGTTAGGTAGGCCTAGATAAAGCCTGTTGTTTTTAAATAGTATTTTTTAAATGACGTATTTCTGATGTGTATCTAATTAATCTGCCTGCGATTTTTCACTGGGCTTACTTATTTAAAAATAATAACGAAGAAGGAGAGAAAGACGAGAATTTTCGTCTGGAATAATAATTGGCTGTAAAGTTAGTATCTGATTGTTGTCCACAATCACGCTATCGGAGGCGAGATGGATATTTAGAGAGTCGGATGATATTTACGAAACCAAGGACTTCTTTGCGAGTCATTGAAGCGTATCGGTGACATAAGGAAAGAATCCAGGTGTGGTTTGGTGCAACTATTATTATTTGCATTTGTTCTGTAACAATGGCAATAGACAATCGTCTAGCCTGGTTTCACCGATCACATGGCCTTTCTTACAAACCGATTTAAACAAATCTTATCCTTAAGCCGCGTCTACACAGCAGTTTGCAACACAATGTTTGACATTTTCGGTTTGAAACTCAAGTTTCAATTTTTTTTATGAAACCAAAAAGTTGCAAAGTTTTTTTGCGTTTTTCAGTCAATAAAAAATTTCAAATTTTCCAACTTTCGACCTTTTCTTCTTTTCTGTAGGGATACATTCAAGATATGAAGAGTGGAAGATGTAATTCCAGCTGCAAGTGCTTGTTGTATTTTGGCCACTCAAAGTCAAAGAGCACCAAAAGGGCACTGGGTAAGTCCGCCACTTGGAGCAAGAGCGAGGTACAGTGGCAGTACACTTTTAGAAGATCTGAGCAGGGATGATGTTGATTCACCGTCAGGAGAATTGAGGACAGATGGGGGTTTTGAAAACTTTTGCATGGTGGGAGGAAATCTGCAACTAAACTTTTTTTGGGTAAACATTTCGAGTTTGAAACTAAAAATAAAATAGTTTCACTAATTTACCGACTGTTACTGGAAGCATAAAACTCGGTTTGTAACTCGAGTTAAAGTTTGCAGCAAATTATAAATCATACTTTCGAAAATTTCAAACTTTCTTCAAAAGTTGCAAATTTGTTTGTTTCAAACTTATTTTTAAACGCGGCTTTGCATATAAAATGTTCATTGTGCTATGCATTCGAGAGTGGATTTAAACTCACATTTAAGGAATTTACAGATGAAATTGAACCAAATTGAAGTATTTCTAGTTATGGCTTAAAAATCAGTTTTTAGGCTAAGAAAACAAACAACTATGTAATCGGCTTTTATGTAACAAAACTTTAAAAGTACGTCGTATGCTGCTTTTCAGATACTTACACTACCAACATTTTTATATTTACAAGATTCTAAAGGTGGATCCACAATGAATGTTGATTCTCTTCTTCACCCTGGGAAAAACTCCGAGTGTACAGTGTGATTTTAATAAAATAGGTCCGAGTACAGTCAGTGACCTTGTGGTGGCGGAGGGAGAAACGCGGACTTGTAATGGTGGACTGAAAACACAAGTCTCAGCGTCTGCTAAACGCCATCTTACCATTCCCCTATTCTGAGCATCATCAAATACACGAGTGAATTGGACGACTTTTGTAGGTTGGCTAGTTTTGCCAACATCGGCTTGAATTGTAGGCCTCGAGAACGTTGGAACGTGTATTAGTTATCCAGTGAAATTGATTATTTATAAATGAAAAATGAGGGACATAACTTTAAATTATTAAGAAAGCTTTATATTTTTTACGTGCGCCCTAAAATATGTAATGTAATTATTGTTTGAAAACCCCACAAAAATGCATTAAAATAATCAATTTTAACTTTATTAAACCTTGTTCTATAAATAATGAGGTATAAAATAAAATAAGTACTGTACACAGACTTAAGAACAATGTAATAGTTTTCACAACTGTTTAACAAAACTTTTAACAACTTTTTCAACAAAAATGGTATATGTTTGTTTATGTTTTTCAGAGACATTTTTCCTTGGGTAGTAGCGAAATTTTAAATAAAGGAAAATTACATTTTTTATTACATTTTGTTAATAGGTTCGACTGAATCCAATCAAACCTGTTCAAAATTTAATCTAGTGCGCTAAGTGTATTGAAGAAAGGTTGAAAGAAGTATTTAGAGATAGTAGGCCTACTTTGTATAGAACGTACCAGTGAGAGGTTAGTTTAATGCGAGAATATTGTTTAACTGGTCAAATACAGGGGCTGATACTATTTATAACTTTTTTTAAATAATCCGATCACATTGCTGACATGAGTTGAAAGAATTTCAAAAAATTTAGTTTATAGGTGAAGACCTAAGCTAAGCCGATTGGATAAATAAATAGTGCACGATATTTTAATGTGTTAATTTGTAAAGAATGATTTGTTCTGTGGAAAATCGTTAATAATGTACGCAACTCATCAGTAATCAATGAAAGAGGGCACAAATAGAAAACAAATAATTTTATAAAGCCTTGATCAGTTCGAGACGAGTCGAGTTGCTATGGATTTGAGAGTGAATTTGAACCGACATTTAAGGAATTTACGCATGCAATTAAACTAAGTAGAAGTATTTCTTTCTTATTTTTATAGCATCTAGTTATGAGTTAAAAATTAAACATATGTGAAGTAACGTTCATAGTGTGAAGACAGAACATAACTAAACCTTAAGGGTCTACTGTAGTGGCAGGCTTCTTGGATTTATATCCCGTAAGTTCAATGTTAAATTTAAAACCATTTAGTTCGTTTATTCTTTATCATAAAATTATTTGCAAGGTCTCGTTTTAACCACAGTCACAATACGTATCCGTTTTGCGTTTCACATTTTTTTTTTTTAATCTCGTTTACATGTCACGTAATTGACATTTTTTAAGTTACCAAGTTTGAACTTTTTTCCTTACACAATAAACAATTTATAATTTAAAGTGAATCGCAAGCCGGATCCGCAATTTTATAAAGAATATTCAGTTTTTTTTCATTACTCAATTACAAAAGATGGATTTATAAAATGGTTTGAAATGAGGCAATGTCAAAATGCTAAGCTGCAAGAAATTGCACTGTTTAGATACGGCTATAGGGTGAATCGCCAGTTGCTTTCTCTTTTACTGGAGCACTCCCTTTATGCCTAAGATTTTGATAGTCCATTCGATGATGCTTTTCAGATATTTAAAAGTTCGTCCACTACAACATTTTATATTTACAAGGTTTAAGATGGATCCACAATTAATGTTTAACCGAGCCAGCTGTTTACAAAAAAGAGGACCACTTGACGAGATTGAGTTCACAAATAGCTTCCTCTTCTTGCTTATCACATGGTAGCGTCTTGTAAAATATGTCCGATCCGTTCTCATCGGTCGTTGCAGTGTGCGCGTAGCTTTACTAAATACATTATTTTAATTGCAGTTAACAAAATCATACAGTTATCAAGTTATCTTAATTAAGATTATTAAATTTTTTAGGGCATTCTCGGTTTTCCCAGGATTAGTGATGGGGGGCGAGTAGATTATAAATCATCAAAAGCCAGATTTGAACCAAACTGGCGCAATTGTTGTCATATTGAAATGCCAGCACTGGGATATCACCACTTCACAATTACAAGTAAACAACGATGGCCGAATCCATATCCAATTATCGTCTCCGTTCGTGTTCTATTGTTATAAAACATCTCAAAGCCTCGTAAATCATTTAATATTCCATCCAACGACAGATTTATATTCAAACTCGATAAAAAAAATACATTATTAATGTAAACTTTCGGATAAACATCTGTTGGGACAGACTTTCCAGCAATATAAAGGGAACGGGATTTGGTAAAAACGTCTTCTTTCTTGTGTAATTATGTAATAATGCTCACGGTGGTATTCTGGCGCTCGGCCAAAGATGTGTAAGGGTGGATTGATGTGGTATCAACACGCTATACCACCATTTATAACGCGGCAATGACAATAGCTTTATGTAACGGAACAGCGGAGCTCCGGTGCGGATATAATCCGAACTAAGCTTCAACAATGGGATTCTTTGAAGGCGGATCAATGGAGTGTTGAACGTGATAAAGGACGGCGGTGAATTAAAAATTGCCAGTATTATTAAAAATGTGGTCGGCTTTATTAAATTAAGGTTTTGTAAAGCAAAAGTTAATTATGTTGAGTTAAAATAAATAAATTACATATAAAAAGTATTTGCCGCAAATTTAAGCCAGTGGGGAAAATAATTTTAACAAAATTGTACCAAAAAGGAACTTTAGTAGTTTGGGAATATAGCAGATGCTAGATAACTTTATGCTTTTACTTAATAGTATAATTATAAAATTATTCATAGTTTTTGTACACCAAAGCCAGATTTCCATGCTTTAACTTTATTCTTAAAGCAGATGCTACACAACATTATGCTTTTTTTTAGGGTACTAGTATTTGCCTATAAGCATATACTTAATTTGTATTCACCAGGGCCAGATTTCCAAGTGTAACCTTATGTTTTTAATAAGTTACAAGTGAAAAAACATAGACCAAGACCGAGAGTTGAACCCGCCATCTATTAGCCTAACAATCTGTGTAACTAACATGACAGCTGTTAGTTAGATTGTTAGCATTATGCAAGTGTAATCTATCACGCAAATCAATAAAATTAAATCAACGTAAAGCGTTTATAAATCTTTATATACTGTTATTTATAAACCAACGTAAATAAATAAACGTAATTAACGGAATTAAATCAACGTAGTCAGGTAAGTATTCCTAACTTGCAAAATATTAGCACGGGTCTGCTAGTGTTTTACTTATTTCGGATGTAGAAAGTTCCTTAAGTTTTTGAATAATTTTATAAAACGTATGAAAATATAAAACTTTTTACATTTGTAAGTTTTTTTAGTTATCTCCACAAAGTGTTAAACATGTTTGATAAATTTCACGCTCGACGTCAACACACGCTCTGTGGGCAAAAATATGAAAAGATACTATTTTTCAACCATATTCGCTACCAGCATTCTAAACATCTTTATTATAAAACGTTTTATACAAATCTGCAAAAACAGCGAATTTCTGTTTTTTCGGAAATTGTTTTTATATGTTGAAAATAGAAAATATTTAGCCTACATTTAAATATTTGTCAGCCCCCCCCCCCCCCCAACAGGTCAAATATGCGAGGGAATTTTTGCTTAAGCTAACTTTTTTATATGTCTAAGTGACCATTAGTGACCATATACAGGGTGGTTATAAATTCGCTCCCCTCCTTAACTTTTGTGTTTTTAACAAATATCCTTTGGGGAACGATCCTAACTTAACCCAAAGTATCTTTTGAAGCAATCGGAAATTTTGAGTGTCCCCTAAAAATGGGGGATTTTGAGGGCGACTCAAATTTTTTTTAAAGATCTATTTAAAACTAAAAATGACATAAAGAAAATAAAAATCGGACCACCCAAAACAAAATGGCGGCCTTAAACGTGTTGAAATAAATCGACATAAAGTTGCTAATATCTCGAAAAGAAAGAGTTTTAGAAAAAATTTCAAGACACAAAAAATTTTTATTTCAAAGTGCTTGACCTAAAGCTTCTCATTAAAACGTTTAAGTCGACTCCTACATCTTAGAAAATTTTGTACAAAATAAAATTTACGAAATCTATTTGGAAGCAATCGATTTACGAATTTTTTAGGTCAAGCACTTGGAAATACAAATTTTTTGTATCTTGAAATGTTTTCTAAAAACTCTTCCCTTTCGAGATATTAGCAACTTTAAGTCGATTTATTTCAACACGTTTAGGGCCGCCATTTTGTTTTGGGTGGTCCGATTTTTATTTTCTTTATGTAATTTTCCTAGTCTTAAATAGACTTTTAAAATGAGGTATCACATGACCATACTTCCCATTTAAAAATTTTAAGTTGCCTCCAAAATCCCACATTTTTAGGGGACACTCAAAATTTCCGATTGCTTCAAAAGATACTTTGGGTTAAGTTAGTATCGTTCCCCAAAGGATATTTGTTTGTTTTAACAAACACAAAAGTAAAAGGGGGGGAAGTGATTTTATAACCACCCTGTATAAAGGTGGCTGAGTGATGGCGCAAACAATTATTTTATATGTTATTGGATCTAAAGGATATGGAGGAATTAATAAACACATAGTTTACCCCTTTTTATCGCTTTAAGGGTTACAGTTTAGTAGACCTATAAAATCTCATTAGACCTAGACAGATGCAACCTTTTGTTTTGAGACTTCTTATATGTTCATATTGATTGAACGCTCGTGAAGTTATTCCGTTTAATAAATGACCCACCGCTAAGGCCGGTGATTCCACTCCGAAGTGGACAACCCAAAACAACCCCCTTCGCTTATTTACGGCGTACTTACCAGAGGGCGCCGAGCGGGAAATGATTATTTCAACAGTTTAAACTTAACTTAAAGCGACAGTCCATCAATTTGTCGGCTCTCGGCTAAAACTAAACCCGTGTCCCACTTTTAAAAGCCAATCCGTTACCCTCTGACGCGGCCGTAATTCACCCCCCGACCCCGACCCCTCCGGCATCGGGTCCTGGACCTATCGCACCGGGGGAATTAATGGCGGCCGATCAATCCACGCAATCAAATCGTTTAGGAACCAATTATTTGAGCCGTCGTAAATTATTGAAATGGTTTTATCGACAGGTGATCATCGGAATCCGTACGTCGTATTCGGTTGTGTTTATGTGTTGCTAGGAATTCGTTTCCTTTATACGATTCAAGTAAGAGTGTTTTAATCAAACCTAACCTGTTTAGTGAACATTTGCTTACAGTCAAGTCAAATGGTAGTTTCGAATGGACAAAATGCAATAGTCGGTTTCTCTGCGGATCTACGCGTTTTTTGGATCTGAATCCGAATTTTAAGATTGCAACCAAAATTTCCTGGAGCAATCCGAAATATTCGCAAAAAATTGCTAAATTTTCGCACTTTTTTCAGGTTTTTGCCCGTACCACTAAAACTACGGTATACATTTTATCGAAAACACCACCTTGCACAAAATTAAAGAAGACAAAATTTACTATAAATTTGATCTCTGGTTTTTGAATGTAGGACAAACGGCTGATGAGTTAGAGCAAGTTGAAAATTGATAAAGATTTCGTAATTTGCAAAAAATATGATTTTATAAAACTGAAGGACTATTTGTTAAATTTTTATACTTATGCGTACGGTATTATATCAAAATAAAGATAAAAATACTATGTTTTAATTGTTTTTATTCATTTATATCAAATGATTTAGGAGTTATTAATATTATAATACAGACATTAATAATCGATTATGTTTATATGTTATACGAAAATGTACGGATGTTTCCGAATCCAAACGAATGAATATATCTTCTTTATTTATTACTAGCTGGCCCGATCCGGCTTTGCACGGACAGACAAATCAAAGTATATATTATACTATGTATTTCTTATGAGTATTTTTAGTAACTTTGACCCCCCAAACCCGACTAAAATTTCGAATTTTTTTAAACCCTTTCTTAGCGAGCACCTAGGGCCCTCGAGGAAGCTACATACCAAATTTAATTCCAATCCGTTCGGTGGTTTTTGAGATTTCGTGATGAGTGAGTCAGTGGTATTTGGATTTTACATATATAGATTATAAATAAATATATTGATAATAAAAAGTTGTACGCTTATTTATATTCATTTTATAACCTCAAAGCAGTTCTTAAAACGTATTATAGCCAAAATAAGTTGTATAACTCATATTTAAAAAAAATCAATTCCACAAGACATGATATATTATTGACGGAAGTTGTAAACATAGCACCAAATAAGTAAAATAAAGGAAATTATATATCATATAATATCAGCTGTTATATTATATTCTTTTTACTAACGTACGTACGGACGTACACTCGCTTTTATAGGAGTTGATATTGAAATTACATATTCTGTTTTTGAAAATAACATGCACCTAAGGGAGAGAAAAGAGAAAAACTAAGTTTAGAAAATTCTTTAATATCTTTTAGTATAATAAGTTATCTGCTTAATTTTTGTGTATGAAACTCTGATTACCTAACCTCTATTTAATGCTAGCCTAAGGGTTGCACTGTTGAGGTTGTGGTGACGTAAAAACTCAACAACTGCACAACCGATCTACAGCACGCTCTGATGTAGCTCTTACATACAATTAGTTTTACCGCAACTAGTTTTTCAACATTCCTTCGACACTTTGAATGAAACATTTGATATAATCCAATCTAATGTACCTCGTGTGAAACGGGTTTAATTTCGATGTGTCAGTGTCATGTTTGCAAAAGATCTGGCATAATAACGAAGGCTGTACATAAACACTTTATTAAAATTACTGGTTTCAATATTACAGTAGATTGAATTTGGTTTTTTGCCAATTTCATTACGTCTCATAGCGCCTTGCTTCATGCTGTCTCGGTTGTTCTAGTCGAATGAAAGAGAAACTACGTAAATTGGGAACGAAACAAACATAATTTGAGTAGTAGGCCTAAATTTTTTGTAGTAGATTATTTTGACCGAGACCAGGGTATACGCTATAGCCTTATACGCTATAGACCAGGCATACTAGTACCATTTCGACAGGAATAAATAAATTTTTGCCTACAGCTTCGATTTGGATGCAGTTTTCTGCATCGTGTTCAGAAAAAATACCGGGAAAAAAGTCTACATACGACCAGTTTCGGGAGAAAGAGGAAATGCATCGCGAGTGCATAAAGTGCATCTAAAGTGAAGTTGCGATAGAGATTTCAAAATTTCCTTTCGGGGGTTTTTTGGAGGCACTGATTTCAATTCTGGCCATGCGAAATGCCCCTGGTGCACCGGGGGGATCTGGGGGATGGGTGCGATGGGGGAAATTTGTGAAGTTGCGACCGAAACTTGAAAATTTAATTTCGGGGGTTCTTGGGGGTTCTGATTTCAATTCTGGCCATGCGGAATGCCCCCGGTGCTCCGGGGGGCTCTGGGGGTGTGGGTGCGATGGGGGAAATTTGTGAAGTTGCGACCGAGACTTGAAAATTTCCTTTCGGGGGTTTTTGGGGGTGCTGATTTCAATTATTATTGCACGACGGCGGTTACTAGATCTAAAAACGTGGATTTAGCCAAACTTTTCCCCACCGTTGCGTTGATGGCTGGATCCAACATTTCAAGAAGGCGTATTTACAAGTTCAAAGTTGGTATGGAGCAGGTCTGGTTCCGTTGGATTGGGGCTGGGATTTGGATAATGGGGAGCTTCAGCCAGTCATCATGACGCAGGATACACCGACAATCATGAAAATGATTTCCTGAGCCTGCACCACAGGCTCCGGCCCAGCGTGTGGATGCAGGAATTGTTTAGGCACCAACTGCTCAAACCCATCAGGCGATATATGGATACCACCGACGATGATAATGGCGGCTTATAAATAATTTTCCAATATGACGGTCAAATTTCGAATTTCTTACGGTACACCCATACGATGATTTTAGATTTACAAGTTATTTCAAGACTGTTTTGTTCGTGGTGGTTTTTAATATGACTAACAGTTTAAAAGTTAGAGGGGTATAAAGTTTTAAAAACATCCTAACCGAGCGGAAGATATTTTTGTATGAAAAGTTTTGAACCAATGAAAACGCTTTAACTAACAAAGCATTGTTTAGACAAACAAATAACTTTTTAAAATAAACAAATACTGTTGTTGTTAATTTTTTAAACTCATAATACAGAGGAACTAAGTGACACAGCTACAGATTTGTTACACTTGAAAAATTAAGTTGATAACAGATGTTCAATATCAGCTGTTCATTCTCATTGTTGCAAATTGTTGATTATCGAAAGCCCTCTGTTTATTAGGCTACAAGTTCTCATTTTGAAGTACTGTTTTTAATGTTTGCCAACTTTCGAATTTTTTATGGAACACACTATATTTTATGGTTATTTTGAATTTTACTGAATTCTTGATTCTGAATCAGCTGGTATTTGCTTTTGATAAACAACAATTTGCAACAATAAGAATGAACAAATGATAATGAACATCTGTTATCAACTTCATTTTTCAAGTGTTGGAAATCTGTAGTTGTGTCACTTAGTTCCTCTGTATTATGGGTTTAAAAAACTAACAACAACCTTATTTGTTGGTTTTAAAAAGTTATGTGTTTGTCTAAACAATGCTTTATTAGTGTGGTTCAAAACGTTTCCATACAAAAATATCTGCCGCTCAGTTAGGGTGTTTTAAAAACTGTAAACCCTTCTAACTTTTAAACGGTTAGTCGTATAAAAAAAAACACCAAGAACAAAAAAGTCTTAAAATAACTTGTATATCAAAAATAATCATAAAATATAGGGAGTTCAGTACGAAATTCAAAATTTGACCGCCATAATGGATATTGGCGGCAATTTACAAATATTTTAACAACATATTTTTAATTTCTCAAAAACCAAGGAAAGGTTTCCCATTTAAAGTTTGTTGTCAGATTTATAGTTAACAAGATAACAATGGTGGCCCATTTAAAAAAGACACTCTGTATAACCTAACAAGAAAAGAGATAAAGTTATTTTGTAATGTATATATTTTACAAATGGTTTACTCGAATAAACAAATTAAAAACAAATTTACTTATTTAAAAAAATAAAGAACAAAAACACTAAACACAATTCTTACAAAAATACGTTAAATCGTCGAACGAGTTTCAACAACAAAGTCGTCATCTTCAGTGACATTTGAGCTACAACTAAATTATAACTCAGTTATAATTACAGTTATCATTTATTTGCCGCTCAAATGCCACTGAAAATGACGACTCTGTCGTTGAAACGAGTTTGACTATTAACGTAGACTATTTATGCGAGAATTGTGTTGTATTTTTATTTTATTTTAGAAATACTTTTTCTCACGAGTCAAACTCGATAATTTATTTCTTATTTAAGACCGCAAAACAAAATAAAACGTTACATTATTAACCGCGTACAATGTTGAACGTGCATTATTTCTAGCTCCAACTAAAAATACAGTTCCATGCTTACAGCTCGTAAATCATAGAGTCAATAAATATCCGAAGAGCTGACAGTCATGTAGAGGGCCCAACCCAGGAACAAGTGTTATATACACAGATGAACTGCCATAACTTCTGACCGCGCCTCGTCTTTACTTCCTCTATGTGCGATTAGGTCGTACGTTCTGTCAATATGGTGCGGGAACTCTTTGAAATAAAACGGTTTGCAATGCTAAGCCTCCCTGTAACTGGCTTAGCATTGTTTCAGAGGACTTTACCCGAATGTTGTGCTCATCTAAACCAATACACTGGAACACGACTAAAAAAACAAAGCTTGCAATTGAAGTTACAAAAACAGCTGTTTTAATTTGTCTACTACACAATAATTTATGTACTATGGATTTATAGACTGTTATGAAAATAAAATGCAGCCAACTTTCGTTAACTCGCCTCTCGGTTAGGACATAAGTCAATATAGTTTCAACTACAACATACCCTGTTTTCTTTTTCTTTTTTTCTTCTTAATGTCTATACTTGTCTTTATTTCAATTACAGCGTTAAGGGTTGGCTGAAGTGGCGGCCATCTTGGATTTCTCCGTAAAAGCAATGTTAAATTTAAAACTATTTGGTTTATTTTTATCTTTAAATTGTTTGCAAGTTCTCATTTTAACCACAATCTCAGTACGCATGCATTTTAGTGTGTTACAGTTTTTTTTAAATCCCGTTCATTTGTTGTGTAATTGTCATTTAAGTACCAAGTATGAATTTTTTACCTTTAAATGAAAGATTAAAAGTAAATCACAAGTCGGATCCGCAATTTTATAAGAATTTAAGGTTTTGCTAGAGTAGAGCCTTAAGCGTCTGCTCCAGTAAACGAGAAAGCAACCGGAAACGCAAGCGCTTCTCACTATATCCCTATCTAAACAGTGCAATTTCTTGCAGCTGAACGCTTTGACATTGCCTCATTTCAAACCATTTTATGAGTCTATCTTTTGTAATTGAGTGTGGAAAAAAAACTGAATATTCTTTGTAAAATTTCGGATCCGGATTGCAAATTATTTTTCATTATTAATTTTTTATTGTGTTAGGAAAAAAGTTCAAACTTTGTACTTACAAAATGTCAATTACATAACAAATCAAAAGCATTAAAACAATTTAAATTGCAAGACGGATGCGTATTGTGCCTGTACTTAAATGAGACCTTGCAAACAATTTTATGATAAAAAGTAAACGAAATAAATGGTTTGAAATTTATCATTGCTTTTATGGGATAAACATCCAAGATGGCCGCCACTACAGCAGACCCTTAATAAAGGAAGTATCGGAACGTACACAAGCCTTACAACGGTATTTGGGAGTATTTAAAATTTTTGAGTTACAGCCATCTTGATTTTTTTAAAATTGATTTCGAGTGAGTTCAACCAAATATAGTTTTGTATGGCATATCGTTTGAAAGCTTATTTAATTCTGAATCCAAAAAGAATAATAATTTATATTAAAACAAAAATATTACAGCAAAATAGGGCAAACTCGGACAACACGATTTCGTTGTTTTCGGCCGCCATTTTTAATCGGTGCAAATTTCACTGTTGGTTTTTTTTTTTAAATTTCGAAATGATGTATCACATGACCAACTTCCTATTTAAAAAAACAAATTTACATTCAAAATGGCGGATCCAAGATGACGGATCAATTTTTTGAAATCTTAATAAAATAGTATTTTTACATAGAGTAGGTAAATCTCGTCTACCTTCAAATTTTCCTTATACACGAAATATTAAACCGTTTCCAGACTTAATTGTCACCCTGTAAGTATATACCGGGATGCCAGGATACGGCTGGATTTCTTAGCTTCTATCAAAGATACTGAAATGTTTGACCTATAATTTTTTTTAACTTATATTTTGAGTAATTTGTTGGTTTTAAAATTGTGACAACAGCAGCCGTTTTTCCAATATGGCGGCCAACTTAAAAATTTCTAGTAGAACACCTATTTGCATTAGTATATTTCAAATTTTATAAATCATTGTAAAAATGTATTATTATTTCCGTATTTTTTTGATAAATTTAACCAATACCGTGTAAATTAGACACTTTAAATTTTAATATTTTAGAAAATCTCAAACTTTCAGGGGAAGGAGATAAAACAATAACTCACACTAAAAAGATTCTTAACAAGACATCTTTAATCAAGTAACAAAGTAAAAGTTTTATAAAACAAAATAAAAATCGATTTTTTACCGATAATCTAAAACTGGCAGTTTTTATTAAATTTGTACTTTTTATGGTGTAATTTAAAGCTAAAAAAAAATTTAATTATTGATTTATACAATACATAGTAAGTAGTTGCACAGTATTCATTTAATTTTACTCATCAAATCAAATTATACTTGCGGATTTCTTAAATTTAAAATATGTTTTATATTTTTTAACTTCCCGCTACCAATAAAGGGAAGTTATTGATTTCGGTCCGATTTTCGAAAGTCGAGTTTTCATTAAATCTCCACGTTTTGAGGTCCCAGGAACCCATTCTGACTATTCCCGCCGAGGTGTCCGACCGTGTGTGTGTGTGTGTGTGTGTGTGTGTGTGTGTGTGTGTGTGTGTGTGTGTGTTTGTGTGTGTGTGTGTGTGTGTGTGTGTGTGTGTGTGTGTGTGTGTGTGTGTGTGTGTGTGTGTGTGTGGATGTATGTGTGTAAATAAATTTTTGTCGTACAGTTTCTCAAAAACGAATCAACCGATTGAATTCTACGACATGTCATTCGAAAGGGTGTATCAAAACTTAGATCTGATTAGATTTGAGAGTTAATCCATCGAGCCAATCCGAAGAAATGAAAAAAAATAACCTAATTTTTTTTTGAAATTTTTATGTTTTTTAAAAATAACTTTAAAGCGTGCGAAAAAATATTAATAAAACCATGTATACATTTTTTGTGCTTAAAAAACTGCGTCG
>JAGFPH010005622.1:0-25241 GCA_018207615.1 Philaenus spumarius
TAACGGTATGCCCGCAGAGTGACGTTTCAGTGCGTCGAGGACAGCGGAAGGAGCAACTATTTCTGGGGAACAGTAAACATTTATTTAGTTTTATGATGAGCGAGAAAAGAGTTTTGATGTTACGGGATAAGGGTTTGGACCCCCAAAACCAGTGCGTTTAGTCAATGACGGTCGCATGGTTAATGACGAAGGAGACCTAGCTTAAAGTAGTAAATCATGCTTAGGAAATCAGGAAATATTTATGAAAAGGAGTTAACATTTAGATTTGGAAAACATAATTCGATCAAGCAGCTGAACCGATGACGTGAGTTCCAAAATTATGTTCATAAGTTTCCAAAATTAACTTCTAAAGTTTTAGAGTTTCAACCAACTATTTGGGAAATTGGTGTACTCACGAAGGCGCTGAATATATGCCTACGTGTACGAAATATATTAGTAGAATTTGTTTGCACTCAGCCTCCAGCCTAGGCTCACGCGTTGCATTGTTCCGCTCGCAGCGGAAAATAAGAGTCACTGAATTAGCTCACCTTTCCTAGAAATTCAATAAAAACATCAAAAGAAACAGTTATACCACGCTATACAACGACCAGTATTGAACATATTAATTCGACTGTTAAAACAGAAACTGAATATTTTTTGTGGAATTCTTGGAAACGTGTAGAGGACAGAATCAATAAATTGAAAGGAATCTTGAAGTACTGCTTGAAGCAGTGGATCAAAACAATTTTGTTCCAGTTTATATTTTGTAATATAAACTAGAAGACATACCAAACAAAAAATAAAAATTTAATTACCATCCCATATCATTTAAGGTGATATACATTTTTGTTTTTCTTTCAAAAAGGAATTTACAAACCGTACCAGCTCCTTAACTTTTACAAAACCACATGTCTCTTTGTAGGTACTTTAAAAAAATACAGTGCATAAGTCAAAGATCAGTTTGGATGCTATTTTAATTAATAGTGCATTCTTGAATTCGCAGTGTTAATTAATATGTCAAAGCACCAACCATGTTATCAGTTGGCTGAGATTAGAATTAACTATCCGTTTGATGCGGTAATGTTCAGGGTTGGCCCAAATGTTACAGTCTCCAATAATGCACAATTTAGTTCATGTGGCTGTTGGCTATGATTTGAACAACAGGGATAAGGGCATATTTCCTGTAGACCAGGATTTGCTTGTCTACATCTTTGTCTTAATTAATTTCAGAACATAGTTGTACCAAGTTTTAATTCACTTCTTAAAGGAAAGGAAAAAGTAAATGAAGAAAAGAAGGGAAACGAAAA
The DNA here is from genome assembly GCA_018207615.1 of Philaenus spumarius. NCBI lineage: Eukaryota > Metazoa > Arthropoda > Insecta > Hemiptera > Aphrophoridae > Philaenus > Philaenus spumarius. The sequence goes on from JAGFPH010005622.1 coordinate 1,287, forward strand.
GAAAATCAAGGAAAAGCAAAAAGAAGAAAAGAATAAGAAAAGTGGAAAGACAGAAAGGAAAAGAAAAGAAAATCATATCAAAGCAAAGCCAGGAAAAGAAATTAAAAGGAAAGGGAAACAAAAGCAAAGCAAAGAAAGGAGAAGGAAGTACATGCAAATAAATACAAAAAGTAAAAGAAAAGCACAGCAAAAAGAGCAAAGAAAAGAACAGCAAAGGAAAGCAAACCTAAGCAAAGCAAGGCAAATCATAGGAAAATAAAAGAAAAAAACCGATAAAATAAAGAAATACACAGCAAAGATAACCAAAGGAAAGAAATGAAATGAGAATAAAAGAAAAGAAAAGCAAAGCAAGGCAAAGCAATGTAAAGCCAATCAAATGAAAGGAAAAGAGTAGAAATACAATAAAATAGAAGAAACAACAATATATACGCCTCCGGAGGACGACATACTTAATCATATCACGAAATTGCTTTCAATTTGTCATAAGGTGCAGGTAAAATCAAAGTTCTCACTTACGTCCTTAAACTAAGTGCTAAATAAATGTATTCGCCTCTTGCGCTAAATTTAACAAACATAAAAAATCTGAAATAATTATTAATATTTTTAAGATTCACAACAATAAATCATTGACGAGGTCGATATTGGGAATAAATACTAACATGGAGTAATCATTGTTTGTGATATTTTATTCACCCAATGCATTAAATTTGAATTGTGTCGAAAATTGTTTCAAATAATATTTAGAAGATTTACAATTACTTTACACGTATTTGATACGTTGACTGCTAAATGGATTCTTAACCAATCAAACCTTATTTTAAACCACCTTGAAGTAATAGTTAGGGTTATATAAAACTTATAAAATGGTTGGTACTGCTCCTAGGGGTAAAGTACTAAACAAATGCGACATTTTTCAATTTAAGATAGATAAAGGGATTTTTTAGTTTTCAGAAAACTTTGCTCATATAAACCACTTTGGTCCGATTTGTCTGAGTAACGAACTCTACTCAAAGTTTCTGTATTTGTATTTTGTTTGTCAGTCTGGAAGTCATTTGTGCAAAGTTACGTTTGTTATCGTGTTTAAAAAACGTGATATTGGTAGAGTCACATTTGTATAGTTAGAAAATAATTTCTATTGAAATGCTAGGATGCAGAACTCATTTTGCTTAACTATATTTAAATATAGACTTTCAATACGTCAAGAAAATCAAGTTTTATTAATATTCAGAATATATTTGATAACTTAATAAAACATTATTTATGCAGACAGCTGAAAATAAGAGCTCTAAAATGAACGGTTGAACATATTTTTTTATAAACCAGTTTTGAAATATTAGCTATTTACAAACTTTCCCAATACCTTTAGGTGAATGGAGTAAATAAGATAAAGCTCACCTTATATAATGCTAGGGGAGAAACCCTGCATGCTTCACAGGCCAATTACTTACTACCTTACACACATACTTTCTACTTTCTTTTGAATAAAGTTGTAGAATTATAACCTTAGTTATATAATTTCTTTTAACCAGCAGGACATAGGGGTACTCCTAAACAAAAATAGAACTTAAACATTTTGAAATACAAATAATTATTGTTTTCCAGTATGAAATTAGCTGTTAAACGTTATACGTATTGAAAAGACTATAACCCAAACCCAGAATTCTATGATAAGAATGCGAAAGTAAAGCAAACAGTGCTTAATTTGCTTTAAATCTGATAGGATATGACTAGTTATCTGTTCCTCAGCCTTTGGTCATTTTGCTACTTTTACTCAGATATTTAACCCTTAAACGGTCGCGCTGCGTCAAAACGACCGCAGTGGTCATACATTTTGTTATTTCGCCTAAAGTATTTGCTCTTTGGAACTGCCCTCGAACCCTTAACATTTCAATGCTAGACTTTCGTTCAGTTTGTATTATTATTTTCGAAATAGCAGTCGTTTGTTTATGACGCCACGCCACTAGTTGTGTTGTAATTACGTTCGATGTAAATATTATTTATAATCCTTATTTTCCTTATTAATGTTTTTAAATACTGTTTTTGTCACTCGGGAATAATTGTATACATTATTTTCAATTAGTGTTTTATAATTGTATTTGTAAACCATTTTGACTATTCCGAAACATTTGTAAATATTACTTATTCGGTGTACTTTATTTTCATTGAACTATTTTTTATGGATTATAAGAAATGTTTGTACATATATGTATAATTAAAGTTTTATATTTTTGTTTGAATACCGTATTGATTACGGAGAAACATTTGTAAATATTTATTTGGTGTACTGTATTTAAGTCTCATATTGTTATGGATTTGCGGTAAGAAGAAAGGCTCTTAAGATATCTTAAAAGTATTGTGTGCAAGTAAATACAATGTATTTTAAGAACTGTAATACAAACAATTAGGAAATTAAATATTTGTTTAGTATTCATAAACCACTTATAATTCTGTATCGTACTAAGTGCGGTCATTTTGACGCCGCGCGACTAATTGTACCGCGCGCCTAGTGCAGGGTTAAGCAATAAACACAGTTGACAAATAAAGTGCATCATAGTATAGTTAGAATAGAAGTTAATTGAACTAATGGGCTGAAGGGTTGACGGAACTATAATAAAACAGCTGATTGTAGTTGAAAAAACATTCAGCGGCTGATCTATACATTTTAAACAGAGCTCTTAAAAATATTACATATAGGCTTTAAATTTATTTTTGTTTAAGTATTTTCCTATCAATTTAAAGTAATTCCCTTTAGGTTGACACACAGTGTTATGCAATAGTGTGATTACACCCGAGTACCTTCGTAACGGGTGAAGGTAGGAAATAAAACTCTAGACAATTTTAACAATATATAAAAATTTACTTTTGGTAAGCACCCCAACTTGGCCCACATCCCTCAAATGGATCTAAATATCTTAAATATAAAAACTAATCCAGTTCGTTTGAAAAGTGATTTCCTCTTGGATCTTTCAAAGAATGTGAATGTTTTTCCTCAATGTACTCTTTATAGTGTTAGTTCAAATAAGCTGTCATTTTTTACTGTGTTGAAAAAGAGTCCTTTTGTTTTCGCTGTTCTTCTTTTGCCAGTACCTTTAAAAAGATATTTCGCTCGATTTGATTTTAGATTTAAGATCTTAGCTGCCCCAAAATTATCTGCTTTGGGGACGTTAGCAAAGTAGTGAAACTTACCATGAATTACATTTTGATATTCTACAAAGTTTGCACAGTTTGATTTTCCTGGCATTACCTGTTACACAGTGACCAGGGTGTATTCACACTTTTGCCTAACCTGGTATTCTATAATAAATTTGCGGTAAGTGAACAGTATTCACTTAGAACTAAAATAGGAAAGAATTATCGAGGAAGTGACTGGATTACAGAAACTTAACTGCTTCAACCGAAAAAACTTTAAACTCTAGTTTTAGAAACAAACTTTGAACGTTACAGACTTATTCCCACAGAAAGTGGCAATAGAAATAGCCTTCTATTGTAGTATATAAATATTTATTATTTATAAATTTCTAATACCTAAAAAAGCGCAACAAAATTCACAACCATTCACTACAATTACTTATGTATTTATTAATTATGAATTCAGGTCAGGACAACCTTTAACTACAGAATAGAATTGATTTATTTTCACTTTGGGTTAAAATAACATAGGTAATCAATTTAAATAGTTTTTAAAACTGACACTGTTTTTAAACAGTCAGGTTTATCTTCAATGATCACTGGGTCACAATAATCAGATTGTAATTTAAAGTCCACTACAGTTGTTGAGTGCGACGTTGAACCATGTTTCATCAATAAACGTACGTGTGAGCATTTGTATTAGTTTATTTGTTATAAGACATAGTAACTTTTCATTTGACAAGATCGAATATTTATAGTTAACTTTTAATAATTAAAGATAATGTCCAATTAACCTTAAATAAACTAGAGAAGGTTGTACCATGTTAAATGAACCCTAACATATTAATAACGTTTGGTTTTGGTTTTTTTAGTTAACGTCTATCATGATATAAAATCTTCTTAGTCATTTAATTAGGTAGCCTAAAGATTTGCCGTGTAACATTTATAGCTAAATACAACTTAAAGAAAAGTAAACAAACCAGCTAAGCCTAGGCCTATGGATACCAAAACCTAGATAAATAATACTACACCTTCATAGGAATAAAACTCCACAAAATGCACAAATAATATACGTACTAACAACACTCATTCAACTTTATTCATATTTATTCTCATTCATATTTATTCACTGGAAATGTCAGAAATACACTTAAAAATTATAAAGAATCAAAATTAGGTTATGTTAAATGTAAACACGATGTCGACCATAAAATTTACTAATCCACATGATTCGTATGGAAATACGATTAAAAACAATGTAATAAGCAAATATTAAGATAAATTATAAAACACAATATAAATAAGTTTAAATTAAATAGTTCTATAGTGAAATGATGTTATTTTACTTTCAAACAACAAAAGTTAAAATAAACTTATGAATAAAATTATGAAATGTATTAGCTTAGTTAGATTGCCAAAGATTCAAGTCAGCTGTGTATAACAGGATAAGAGTCTTGATACTTGATAACTTGATACTAAAGTCGCGGAATAGAACTAACTAAATAAATTTTAATAAAAAACATTGGTAATAAACCAACATGGCATAAAAATTAAAAGAAAATGTGAGTAAAAAAATTAATAATAAGCATATTACAAGCGATAGTGCGAAATTCACGAGAGTAATATTAAAATAAAGTGGACGTATACGAACTGCGTACGGCCGACCAATCAAAGACCAGAGTTTCAATAAGAAAAGTGAGCAATTCAATTATTGACCCCTCTAGGAGACCATTAAAAATAATGACGCAACAACTGGCGAGTTTAAAAGTGTGTGCATAGTAACCCATGAAGATAGGCTATGAAGAATTGTGAAATCGACAGTTTCATTTCTTTTAATTTTAAAAGTTAAATAAATATCAACGGATTATAAAATAGATAACAGAACTTGGTATGGTCTGTCCAATTTGTTATTGACAGTGTTACAAACAGTATAGTTTAAGTTGCCTTGCCAAACTGGTAAACTCTGAACATTATAAACTATAGCCATTTTTTTTCTTGTGCATTTAAATTCAATTTTGTAATTCGAATTCGTAATATGATTGCATGCAGTGAATAAAGATTATCCAAGATACGGCCAATAACCTCTTGCCCGAGATATATTTATTAAATTTACAATTGTGAATAAATAATAACATACACATTTTATTGAATAAACTGAGCAAAGCCGATGGCAAATCGATAGACTTTATAGTAGAATCAATTTTAATAGACAATTTAGAGGAACCCAACAGTGTTAATTTATATAGATGTATAAAGATTTAAAGGAATAAATGGTAATTCTTGGTCATAATTAAATGTAGTCTATGTTTCCATTTTATAGTAATGCCTATTTATAGAAACTTAAAATCGATTGAGATAAGGAGAGTTATTGTGACTATAAATTTTGACACCACAACGTGTGGGCTATTAGAAAATTAGTAATATTATACGTCTCTACATTATACCAGTTAAATTAATGAAGATGGAGGGAGCAGCGTGTAGTTCAAATAATAAATTGATCGTTACCCTTCGAGGATAACACTATCAGACTGGGCTATCTCCTTTAGTTTCTCGTCCATTTTGCTTACCCCACATTATAACTAATAGTAATCAAAGATAAACTTACACTTAGATAAAAAAAAAAAATGTTACAGCTGTTTCGCCGACAAGCATTATCAGATAACTAAGAACTAAAATACCTGAAACTAATAACTATATTACTGTATGACGGTTGGATACCAAGAGAAGGGTACCAGAAAAGGACAAAGAACTGACAGGTTGTAGAAAAACAAAGGGTTTCAACAAAGAGGATGGGCAATGTTCATGTTCATTTAGGTTAGAAGTTTGGTAATTGAGAATAGTTTTATGTATTTCAAAAATTTCCAAACTATTTTTAATTTTCTACTTTTTTGTCCAATACTACTTCAACATTATCAATGGGATTAAACGTATTGCCTGTTTTTAATAAGTGGTTGGCAAAATTTGAATCTGTTTTACTACGGTTCCTACAATATATGCGTTCCTTTAATCTAGTTTTAATGGCTCTACCCACGGATACTAGAATACACGGTAGGGGTCATGAGTAGGATGCGCAGTAAACTCACGTGCCAGCGACGTCACTTTGAAATCACCCTCCCGGCACGCTGCCTGCCGCCCGTATACTTATATTAAATAGATAAATAAACTGACTTTATAATCGGGATAATTTTGTGATGGAGTGTAATAAGTAGCTTACTTTTTTTTAAATATAATATGTATAAACTATATTTTGTTTGTATTGCCTAAACCATTTATACAAGTCATGTGATTTGAATAAGTAATCAATGAGTCCTGGTTTTGTATTTATAAATTATATATATTTTATTTAGGGAAATTGTAAAAGCATTAACTTCTACTGCGACCGTGTTAACATTAATACCTTCTATTTAATTTTCATTAAAACGTCTAAACTTACTAGCTTGTTTTGATGCGATATTTACTTCTGTTGTTTGTTTCCAAATTCGTTGCAATTACCATTTTTATTACAATGGTTTGACTCTAAACAACTTATTAGATTCAAATAAATTTGGACTTTGACTATTACGAAATTACAAGATTTACATTGTTAAAAGTTTCTTTCGTTTTCAGTTTTTTTTTATATAGCCTATATTTTAAACATATAAAAAGTTTGTATCAAAAATTTAACTACGAAAAAGCTATGACTTCGTAGTGTTTCTTTATTTAAATTGCCCCCTATATTTTTATAGCTGATTTTAAAAGGTTAAATGGCACATATAAATTATTGCTCTGTGGAGAATAACGTACTGTTTAAAACAACACTCCATCCCCTCTATTAGTAGGCAGAGGTGAGTAGGAAATTAATGTCCAAATTCGTTGTGTATTACAGTAAGAATTTAAAAATAAATGCGTACCTTACATATGGAGATTGAGTTAAAGTAAAATGTATCAGATACATAAACAAGGACAAGTTTGAAACTATTATTTAATGGCACTAAATAAGACCAACTCATTTTTGTCTGGAACGTGTTCAAATTGAATGACATACATGGATAGACAAAATAATAGTTTTTTTCCATTTTGTAGAGTAAGTTGAATATTGTAATAATTTAGATTTATTTTTGATCGCCATTTAGGGATAACTATCCTGAAAAACCTCAAATGAGTTTGTATTTTGCTTTTGTGATGCATAGTACGTTTGCAAGACACTTATGAAAAGTAAATAATTAAGGATTTACTTAGCGATTGAGAACATATATTATTTGAGGTTTAAGATAAACTATGTTAATAATTATTACACTTTAGTTGAACAATTAACTTTAAATATTAACGTATTCATATATAATAATTGTTATCTGCTTGAAATTTACATTTGTGATTTTACAAAAACGTTCCGTATATTAAAATTTTTGAAATTTTATAGTTTATAATATTTTCTTACTATAAAGAATTATATAAACAGAAGATTGTAAGAATTAGGTTGTAGATGTTAAAAAACTAACCAAACTTTCTTTTGCCTAGCTAAACAAAGAGTTAAGTAGTGGGGGGGGGGGGAGGGAAACTAGAACTATAAAATACATAATAAATAAGTTCAAATAAAAAATATTACAATATAATGTTCATTGAGATATGAAGAATGTAACTCACTAAATGTAATATTTTACTAATGTTTGGATAAAGAAGATGTGCATCTGGTGAGTAGAGAGTTCTTGCAGTATTGATTCAAACTATCAATTGAAAACAATTACCAAATGTGTTCTTCGTACGTTTACAATACAATTTCAGACCAATTAACTCAGTTTCCCAGTTAATATTAGTTTTTTTTATGATGATCTTTAAATATTATAATTATTCATTTCTGGGCGTTCTTCTACAAGTAACAAAAGTCTGAAGATATCAATTTGGATGATATAAACATATACATAAATTGATTATATATACGAGTGAATTGGTTATATGCATTGTACTTACTCATGTAAAACAATATTTTATTTCTTGAATTATTACTTAATTTACAAAATATTTCCCACAATTTTAATAATTAATTTGCTGATAAGAAACTATTATTGATATATAAACAAACTTTTTCAGAAAATGATATCTACATTGCTCTTAATATTATTTAACCATGACAGATCTGCGATCATAATATTCAACTAGTTTTCTTGTAAAATTTCCTTCGAAATATTACCTTGGTTTTACAAGGTGTTGGTTGGAGACTGAGACTGGTAAAACATTTATTTCAGAAACAATTACATGTAAAATATATTTAGAAACATATCTAGTGGGGAAGACTGATGAAGGTGGTTGGAACAGATACGAGCTCTCATGGACGAATGGCTTGTTAAAATAAAAAAAATATAAATTGTTTCTGAAATAAATAAATGGTCAACTTATACTCAGTGATAAGTATAAACGAATTACATCTTTATAAATGTTACGGTTTAGGTCAAACATGATCAAACTTTGCATTGAATAAAAAAATCGTTTAAAATTTGTGGACACGGGAATTCATCAAACTTTAGTGATTATTACACAAAACTTAAGAGTAACGGCATGGTTAGGGCACTTTTAATATTAATAAATGTATATACCGATATAAAATCGTACTGGCCTGCAAAATTATACTTTCTTCCCTAAGTATTAAAAATATATAACGAAATTGAAGGCTGCAGGTTACGCCTTTTAGTGTTCGAATAGCGAATGACATTGTGGACTGTGGAGTCTGTATACAGTGCGGCGAGGCGGTGGGTCCATGGTGACGTCACGTCTCCGAGCCGGGCGGCAGGGACCTGCGCGTGACCCCTACCGTGTATTCTAGTATCCGTGGCTCTACCTGTTATACCTATATATTCACAGTTACAGTCATTACAATTAATTATGTTTTAAATATTGTTTTTATTTATTAAAATTATCCTTTCTTATAACTAATATTGCCTACAAACTGTATCCTACACTATTTATTTTGCTCTTAACATTTGGTGTGAATACCATACTATTAATATCTTTCTTTAGTTTTTAAACAAAATGATATCTATTAATTCTTCTGTATAACCATAACTAAGAGCAATTTGTTTATTTACAGTTAGCAAATATATTGTTGTTCTAAGTTTATGACTTATTATAACTTTTTACGTTACGCGTTACAAAAGTATGTTCTATCATCAGACGCTCTCCCGTGAGAGGTCGTCACTACATTAAAATACTAAAACCACACAGACATACACATCACAAACACTGAACATAAACACACGATGGGTGTATACCACCGGTTAGAAGACGACTGAGATACGTTTGGCTCATCTTGGGTTGTCCTCTACGTTATCTTTTAACGTCATCGCCGTGTCATATAACGACCGGAAGTTAAGTTTGTCATTCAGTAAATCGCTTTTATTTTCCTTAAACGCTTTATAAATTTCGAATTCTTCAACGGCTTCCACGTATCTGCCCTTACTGCATATATGTAACGTTTGGAAGTTACTGTCAAAATTATTGAATACACAGTTACATGGTTTTGGAAATTTAGAATTATAATATATAATGCTTTTCATATTATTGAGTTTGTCTAGAAAAAAATACCTATTATTATCTGCCTATATTTATACTAAGACAACGCGTAGATTATCAGTGTCCAAAATTGCAATTATTTTAGTTTCCTGATACAATTAAAGTCACATATTTGACACTAATATAGTATTATATTTAAAATGTATTTGACGTTTAATTTACGTCTTGTTACCGAACCATGTTATAATATCAGTTTATTGAAGCAATCAAACTTTAAATCCAGCGCTTACAAACAGGACGTTATTGAGTTACTGTCGCTAATGGGTTTGTGATTGGCTGTGCGCAGTCGCCTTTTCCGTTCAACCAAATTGACGAGCGCCAATAAATTCCGATTCAATGGTTTCCAATTCAAACCACGTTCTGACGTTTGTAATAATTGTACATAAACATATATAGTGAACAATTCATTGCTCTATTATAATAAAGAGTAAGTGGAAAATAAGGGCCATACATTTAGAAATGCAGCTTCTCCAAAACAATGACAGGTTTACAAATTTAATCCAACATCTTGAATATACCTTTATTTTCTTACATTTTCATACAATACTTAAAGTAAGTTAATTAAACAATTTAATTAGTAGGCATAAGTAACCTGTCTGCTGTCATCCAATCCTTGTTTTTCACTTTGTGACAGCCGCGGTTTCAGGTTACCCAATCATCTGGTCACAATAATTACAATACAAAAACACGAAAATAAAATCACATCACTCACTGTTAATTCAGATCGTCGTAAACCATTAGTCACAAACACACGAAAATAAACACGATGCACAGAACACAAAACAAGAACGCACATGTTACTCGACCGAGGGTAAGCGGACTAATAAGTTTAAGTTAGGATGTTATCAGAAATTGCTGCATGAATGTGTGCCGGAGGGCGAACAGAACGCGCTTTTTTTGTTATCGATAACAATTAAGGTATCGAACACAATGTTAGCTTGAAAAGACACCTTGTCATTCAGTAGGTGTTGCTTACTGGTCTTAGAAGCCCTATAGATGGCAAACTCCTCCCATGTATCCATATAACGGCCTTTATTACATAGATGCAAGATGCTCATGTTAGTATTGAAATCACTGTAGATGTAGAGACTATTTATCAGGTGCTTGGCGAAATTTGATTGGAAGGGGGGGGGGGGGTAAATTATTTGTGTTTTTTGATAAGTGCTGCTTGAATCTCTTAATAAAGGGGCGGCGCGTTTGGCCTATATAAAAACTCGGACAATCACCACAGGAAAGTTGGTATATTCCAGTTTTATTGGCTAAGTCAAGTCTGGTGTGAACGCCAAGTCAAAGTCACTGGAACGTCTACTTAGTAGTCACAATCACTTCTATTACTTCTAAGACCAGTAAGCAACAACTACTGAATGACAAGGTGTCTTTTCAAGCTAACATTGTGTTCGATACCTTAATTGTTATCGATAACAAAAAAAGCGCCTTCCGGCACACATTCATGCTGCAATTACTGATAACATCCTAACTTAAACTTATTAGTCCGCTTACCCTCGGCCGAGTAACATGTGCACATATTTTAGCGTTCTTGTTTTCTGTTCCGTGCATCGTGTTTATGTTCGTGTGTTTGTGACAAATGTTTTTCGACGACCTCAATTAACAGTGAGTGATGTGATTTTATTTTGTTTTCGTGTTTTTGTGTTGTAATTAATGTGACCGGATGGTGGGGTAACCTAAAACCACGGCTGTCACAAAGTGAAAAACAAGGATTGGATGACAGCAGACAGGTAACGTATACCTACTTATTAAACTGTTATCATTTTCCAATCCGGGAGCTTACGTAATGAAAGTAAGTTAATTACTTAATGTAGATGAAAAAATGCCAACGACAGAATGTTTTAAATACAAAAATGAAAGTCAGACTTGGACATTATTTTATAATTGCACGTTTATCTGATGTTAACATTCCATATAAGATATATCTGATCGTTATGATGAATGTAGATATTGCAGTGCATTGATTTGATATTAAAATTGCACATTAGATATAGCTGATCTTACTGATGATTGTAACATTTGCATTTGTCATAAAGATTCTGATCCATGTAATGTGGAATGGTAATATCAAATCAAAGAGCTTCAATATCTACATTTATCAGAAAGATTAACTACATGTAATATGGAATGTTAATATCAAATCAAAGCATTGCAATATCTACATTCATCAGAAAGATCAGGTACATCCAATGTGGAATGTTAACATCAAATCAAAGCACTGAAGTAGCTGATCTTTTTGATAAATTTAGATTTTGCATATCACTTTGATTTGATATTAACATTCGATATTAGATGTAGTTAATCTTTCAGATAAATCTAGATGTTGAAGCTCTTTGATTTTGACATTACCATTCCACATTAAATGTGACAGATCTTTATGATTAATGCAGATGTTGAAGTGCTTTGACTTGATATTAACATTCCATAATAGATGTAGATGATCTTTCTGATGAATGAACATATGCCAGTGCAGTGATTTGTTTTAGTGAGATTTTACAGAACCTCACTATATTTGTCACGAAGTTGGAATAAGAACATATATTTCCCAAGCACATCTAAACTCACAAAATCTAATAACACGTGGTACGATATTATCTGGAAAACATAATCAGCTATAACTACACATTGGCATTCAATACATATGGAACCGACGTTGATTAGGCTCCTGGGTGCGTCCTTACAATTTTAGAATACACGGTTTTGTCTGCCCCAAAATAATCAACATAAAAAGCCATCTTAGTGTTTCGCTTATTCAAAACTGTTAACATTCTGTAATAAAAACTACTAAATAAAGGGTAAAAATCTAAGCAGCTTAACAAGAATAAAACCATTTTGCATTACTTAACTTTATGATGATGTCTGTGGCAGCGAAATGCGTAGCCACCAAATGTAAAAAGTAGATTACTATTGGAGTAGCTTAGTGGTTATAACGTTGACACGGGAAACAAAGTTTTGGGTTCAAATCCCAGTCTTGGTATGACTTTTAATTGCTGTATTTGAACTTTTAGAATATGTTTAACTGCTTTTCCTGGATTTCTGAAAAAGAGAGAATGTATAATTCCCTAAATATTTTCCCCCAGTAAGTCAGTTTTAAACTATATTTAACGAATCAAAATGAATAGCATAGGAATCACACAATTTAAGTAATTCTATTTGATACCTATTTGAAAGTAATTCATTATTTAAGGTGAGTTCCTGTGCTTGCAAGTTTAATTAAAATGTCAAAGCAAACCTAACCTAAGGGACGCGGCTAAGCTCTGCATTAACAATACGTTTGATGCGGTAATGTCCTGGAAGTGTAAACAGTACAACCTAATAATGCACTATCTCGTCCGTACGACTGTTTGAAGCGGTTTCTAGAATTACGTAACCAAGCTATTTGGATTAAATGTACGGAACCAACTTCGAATAACTGATTCTTGGAAATGTGTCTCGAACCTACGATTGAAGGTATGTCAATCAAATCGTCCTTTACTGTCGAAATATAAAAAGCATGACAATGTCGTAATATTTAATATACACCATTCACCAAAATAAACAGTAGCCTACTGGAATTGTATTAGTTTCTAATATTTTATTTTTGGAAAAATATTTAAACCCTCCGTTAAGTTTTATTTAACTCTCGTATAAAGGGTTAAAGGGTTTCTAACATGTTGATGAAAATCATTGTTGCATGTGTGAAAGAATAATTATTATAATACAATTTGAGAGGATCTGATAATGGTGACGTAGTTTTGCCGAAACCTGTAATCTGCGTTTGGACTTAGGAATATATTAATTTTAAAGCAATTACATAATTTTAGTTAAACCACAATCCGGCCGGCAGCTGCATCATGCTTAAAGTATATACATTTATTTTAAATAAATACAATAAGCCAATTTAATTAAAATATGGTACGTTTTAATATGATACAGACAGTACAGTTTTACAAACAGGAATTAAATAACCAATTAAAAATTCAACATAAAAATGCTACAAAATAAATCAATTCAATTTTATTTTGTAGTGAAAACAGTACTATTGCTCCAAACATGAAAACAAATTATACAGATTGCATTTCCACTACAAAATAATATCACTACAATTTAATCTAAAATTAAATAATAGTACAAGAAAATAAAATGAAATACAGATTTATACTATCTAAATTATTTAATTCGTACTACTTTGTATAATACTATTAATTTTAGGAGAAAATTAAAACTATATTCAATATCAACAAAATGCAAAGCTAGTTATATAAGTTAGTATAATACTTAGTTAATATAAGTATTATGGATGCATTTACTTATACTTGTTGAAAGAAATAATTTAATTTTTAAATTTATAAATTAAAATAGATTGTTTAAACTTTATTAAACCAATTAATGTTTTACAATGGGCAGGACCCATGTAGTTAATGGAAATTTCTGTTTTTACAAAAAAGTTGTAAAAAACGATATTTCTAGGCCAGCAAGGGAATCTTGAACCTATGTAGTGCAACCTTGGACTATGTAGTGAAAACAGTACTATTGCTCCAAACATGAAAATAATAATATGTATGGAACAAATAATATGTATTTGGGTTTTCCTAAGGGAAATCCATGACGCTAAACACGGGTGTGTTAACCATGCAATTACCAAATCTTAATATTAAAAGATACAAGTTGGGGCGATCGAGGCGTTTCCAGTGGAAACTGACTGTTGTCCAGAAATGAATAATACATTAGCCTCTATTTAATGATTTCTGAGGGAATACCGGGAAGCGAGAATAATATGTATTTGGGTTTTCCTAAGGGAAACCCATGACGCTAAACACGGGTGTGTTAACCATGCAATTCCCAAATCTTAATATTAAAAGATACAAGTTGGGGCGAGCGAGCCGTTTCCAGTGGAAACTGACTGTTGTCCAGAAATAAATAATACATTAGCCTCTATTTAATGATTTCTTAGGGAATACCGGGATGCGGGAATAATTATGTATTTGGGTTTTCCTAAGGGAAACACATGACGATGAACTCGGGTGTGTTAACCATGCAATTACCAAATCTTAATATTAAAAGATGCTTACTATACGTAATTAATGTTTAAAGTTTAGGGGAAATTAAAAATTTTCTCAAAATCCGAAAAGAAAGATATTTTTGGTTTATATAAAAGTAGACCTAAAATAAATGTTAAATGAGCTATTAACGAATTTTTAGTATTCTAGAAAATGGCTAAAATAACGAAGTTTAGACGTCATTAAAGTATGTAAAAAATAAAGTTCAGTAAAGTTAAAGTATAACAAGTAATAGAAAATGAAAAGTTTTAAAGTAAAACAAAGAAAAAACTTAAATATTATTTTAGAATAAAGGGCGAGAGTTTCCACACTTTAAAGTCAGATAAAAAAATTTAAGTTCAAAGTTTCTAAGAATTAAAGTTAGGGTAGGAGAATGAATTAATGTGTAAAACCACCAGCATATGCAAAGATATTCAGAAAATTAATTAACCTAAGAAAATTGAAAACCCGTAGAAATTACAATTCCCACAACTCAAAGAAAAATTCAACAAACTTCATGAAATGCCGGCTAGTGTGTTAATTCCAAAGAAATTTCAAAGTGTCGAAAGGAAAATCGCAAGAAAGAAAAACTCAGAGACTTTTCGGGAGACCTTTTGCGAACGAGACGTCACACGATAACCGTTCGAATTCGAGGTGAAAGAAGAAAACGCACGTGGCAAGAAAAGCCAACTCGCGGGAAAATCCGACGTAGCCACGAGAAGTTATATACAAAAGAAGAGAACAATGGGAGAAATCTTCTGTCATGAGATAAGAATTAGAGCGGGAAGGCGAGCCAATCAAAAGCGAGCAGACAGTAATACCAACGTAAGACCAAAACTAATTACAGAGAAACAATAGTTTAAACTGTGAATAAAAAAGTAAAATAAAAAGTAAAATTAACAGGATGATTGGGAAAACTGATGGGAGAGGAAAGGTCCCGGAAAAAAGGGAATTTTGAAGAAAGAAAAACACAGTGTAAGTTACGAGAGGTTGGTAACCGAAATAGTGGGAAACAGACCTATATAAACACCAGACACCAGAGCTCATTAATCTTACGGATTTTTAAGTTGCATATGGACTTATAGAATTTCGTTTATTATTACTAATTGCGTATCAGAGATCAGTATTCACACATTACCAGGACTTAGTACAGTTTAATTATTTAGAGGAGTTGCCATGTTATTCAACGTTCGTTATTAGCTACAACGAATATTGAACAAAGGACGACTTCAATGAAGTAGCATACCGACTTCATTTTGGAATTTCAGGATACCGACTATCGAGCTTACTGAAGGAGAACCGAACAAGCGAATCCAGGACTACAAGAAGACATCTGTAATCAACCGACATCTGTAAATGCTCCAGAGTTTAACAGAGCAAAACGCCTACAAGATCACACAGCACACTGTACACCTGTACTCGACTTCAGGCACGAGACCGCAATCAACGAGAGCGACTCAACCCTGCTAGCCAACGTGGACATCACCTACACCAGCAGGCTAACTTAAGCGTACCTAAGGTCTGTGAAAAACGTAATTACGTTATTTCCCCAAATAAATTTGCCCCGATTAAATTAAAATAAATTTATCGAATATACTGGGTTAGGAAGATCGATTAATTAATTGATTTCTTGTTGTTTTATTTAAAGTCATAGGTAAATAAATTAAAGTACCGTTAAATTTAAAAGAACTAAAAAAATGGTAATTAAAAAAGTTACAAAATTTAAAATAAATTAAATTGAATTAACTAAATAATAATAATAAAAGCAAGTAGAGTTAAAATTTGTTCTGTCTGTGTAAATTAAGGAAAAATATAATTAAATTAATTTCATTAAATTTTGTATTTGTTGAAAAGATTCCAACGGAAGAAGAATATTTTAATTTCTGTTTTTTAAAGTTGAACAAATGGTAAACTTTTATTTTTCAGTATACAGAATTTTTTATTTTCACTTACCTATTGTTTGAATATTCGATCACAATATTTCCTAGTATTTTAAGAATTATTATAGAGTTTAACTATCAAAATATCCAAAGCACAAATAAAGTTATTTAGAAGGTGAGTTTCACTGAACTGATTACTCAGATATTAATTAAAAGTAAATTAAATTCTGATTACTGGAAGTTTATTATTGAAAGTTTTTTAGTCAGGATATTTAGACAGCTAAATATTCGACAACCAGTTATATCACCTAGGGCAGACCAAAAAGATATCCTGTTGCTTCCAGTAGGTGACATTAACTTATTTTCCAACTGTTCTAGAGACTTAGTGTTCCCGAACTTGGGGCACGTCAGAATTAATAAATTTCTCTAGGAAAGAACCGTTGTAGTTTATTTATTTATTTTTTAAATCACCTATGTGAAATTATAGACTCCAAGTCAACTGCCTCCTAAATTTATTTCTCATTGGTAACATGGCGACCCCTATTTTCTAAAAAATTTTCGTCTGCTCCATATTTTGTAATATTACAAATGGAAAAATCACATATTCTCTGTATGACATAGGCGGAATACAGCATACGATCTGCTTGGTGACGTCGCAGCATGTTTATTTCAAACGGTTTCATGTATAATATAATAAAATATATGAAAACTCTTTTGTAGTTATCTTTAATTTTAATAATAAGTGTAATTAATTGACCTCCGAGTTATTGGGAGTGAAATTTCCGAGAGTTAGAATTTTATAACGTTTAACCTTTAATACTGGGATGACGAGATATTTTAGATTTTTAATTTGTTGTTTAAAACATAAAAATAAAGCGATTAAAAGTTTACAAAATTAATTGAATCAATATTTTTGCCTAAAATACTCGAATTATTTTGCCATTAGGTTCGGTTTGGAAACTATTTATTGCACAGAAAACCCCGTATGGTGTGAAAGGAGCCTTGCACGTGTTTACAGTTTGTTTGATAGTGATCACGTCGAATCAATTTCGTGAGAAACCGACAGCACTGTTGATAAGTGTTGGTTGTAAAGCAATTAAAATACCACCTGTAGAGAGAAAAGTTTTGTGTTCAGTGTCGTATAATTGCTTTTTGCAGGTGTTAAGCTTGTCGGAGGTGAAATATCGTTAAATAATTACACATTGCTCAATAGTTATAGTTTAGACAATGTTTGATAAAAACATATAGCTCGGCTGATTAAAGATAAGTAATCATTGTTAGTAAAAATTATCTGTTTATTCGAATATCTATGAAATTTTATGCAGACAGAGGCATTTTTATTACCAGCTGATAAACTCATACACTCTTAAGCTTTAATTTTATATTTCAGTCAAACTCCATAAGGCCTTAAAATGTTTTACATATTCTGTTTTTCATTTGCTGATATTTTATATTTTACAAATAAATGTAGAAAATCGTGTGAAAAGTTCTTAAGTTGGACGTTATTTGAAAGGATACATTCATTAGCAATGTTTGTTTCTTTTTAGTTCTGACGATGAAACAGTTTATTAACAGTAAACAAAATAAATGTTTTTTTTTGTTGGGACGTTATGGCCCCCAACTTGAAACGGGACCAAGTAATTCAAAAATTACTGTATCACTTGATCTATTTTTACACTTTGAATACCTTTAAAAACCACCCCAACCCGTAGTATGCTTTATGAGGCACTGAGTTCTAAAAACATACCAATAAACATAAATTCGAATGAACTTCGTTTTCCTTTTATACGCCATTTTGTAAAAAAAAACTTAAAATATTTAAAGTAAATAAGGGACTGAGTTTAAGTTCGGTAAACATATTATTTGTTAAGAAAAACTATTACCTGTTTACGACAGTTTCTTGTGATTTTTTGTACCTTGATAAAAGTTTACCTATGTAATAATATGTACACCAAATTTGAACTCAATATCTTAATTTTTTTCCAAAGATATTGGTTTTATTGTAAACAAATAAAATGGCGGATAAATGGAAAACAAAGCATTTTCGTATCTATAGTCACTGGCACTTTTTATCTTATTTTTACCTGAACAACAAATCTACAGAGCATTCGTGCACACGCTGTATAATGCGTAGCCAGTTAGTAATAATTTATTTGTAAAATTACTTGTTTAATTTATATCCGTGCATTTTAAACTAACAAAAGTAATATAAATGTCTTAATCTAAATAATGTATACGTTTTTAATATATATTAGGCATTACTAATGTGCAATTAATTACCCTAAACCAATAGCATGTATTTACATCCAGAGAGGGAATTAAACCGTTGCTAGGCAACGGTTAGATTACCTAAGCTCTACTAATAATTGAAGACATGAGTAGATGAAGGTGTTATGTTACAAAATCAATATTTTGAGTAAATGAACATCAAAGTTTTTATCTTGTTATTTTTTCGGGTAAAGATGAATTGAAGCAATGATATGCTATAATGGTAACTTATAGCCATACAATTTCACTTGCCCAAAAATATTTGTAAAATATTTGGTATTTTCTGATTTTTCTTAGAAAATATGTACATAACACTTTCATCCATGAAAGAATTTGACAAAATGTAACATTTTAAAAAGTAAAAAAGTGTTTATTTTTACAAATTTGTAAAAAATTTAGTACAAAAATCATATAAGTAGTTTAAAAAATTATAAATAATTGTACAGAAATGAAGTTAGTTTTTCAAAATGTTTTCATAATAATAACGGTATTCTGCTTTGACAAACTTGAGCTGCTCCTGTAAGTTCTTTCGTTTTTCCTCAGAGATAGTCCCATACTTCCCATGGAATCTTTCAATTTCAATGTTCTTGGTATCTTCTAAGATCTTATACTTTAGTAGGTTGACCTTCTTGAAAGGCATTGCTTCATCATAGGATTCCTTGAAGAGGTAAGAACCATACTCTTCGACTCTAATCCATTTTACTCCATCCCGGAATCGAACTTTTTCGTTTAGAAAATCCTTTTTCTTGTTTACTAGCCGTAGTTTATTAGGTAACTCTTCAATTTTTCTGAAATGCTCTGTCATGTCAATAACCTGATTTTGTTTGCTAGATGATGAAATTATTTCTCTATATTTGTTGGGGACATAAACAGTGTCATGCTTTCTTAGTCGTTTTTCTATCCTTCCGAAGTCTCTGTCTGAGTCCAGATAGGTATGACCCACCTCAGGAAATTTGTGGTCAATAATATCGAAGTAACCTTTCAATATAAGATACTGGTATAAGCATATCATGGAAAAATTCTTATTCTGTCCTGCACAAGAGTCAGACCAGATGACTAAGTGGCGTTTTCCCCTGATGCTTTCATCAACTTCAATATATCGCAGTAGGGAGCTACATATCTCGGAACTGCCCCTTTTTGCCACATCCTCAGTCCACGTACAAAACCAAGCTTTTTCAACATTTTTATAAATAATATGTAAACCAAAATTATAAAACCACATTTGCCTTAGGTAAAACGCATTTGAAGTGGTTAACTTAGGCAGTGGCATGGTTTGCTGCAGATCTATTGTAACATAAACAATATTGTCTGAATTCTTTGCTTTCTCTTTATCAGATTTTAATGCTTCAAACGCTGCATGGAAATTTTCTTGTGTTCATCGTTTGCGTCACCAGCATCACAAGTTGAACATGTATCACTTCTTGGGCGGCCAAATGACAAATTGAATTTGCTCACAAAAATTTTTGTGTAGGAGCTCTTTGTTATTTTGAACTTTTCTGGAAGCTTATTTTGGTCACACTTTTCTAAGTACAGCTGATACATTTTTGTTACATTAAGTAGGGGAGAAAGGTATTTTTTGTGGGGATTTCTATTTCTAGAGTAGTGTGCCTCTTCTACAGGAAATTGGTTAATATGGTCTATGATAGATTGCATTACACTTGAGTCCATCTTATGCGGTCGGTTAGAGTGTTTCCCTCTGAGATCAGGTGGGGGAGCTGACATACCACTCTGTATTCGACTTTTAATTATATTAACTTTTTTTCTCCCTATTTGGTATATAGCACACATAGCTTCTTTGCAGACTTGTTTAGTGACACCATTTTGTGTTACAGTATATAAATATGATGCACTTTTATGTTTTGAAGAACCCTTTCGCTCTCTTGCAACAGGCTTTTTTTCAATGCTTTTAAACAGTAGGGCATTCTTTGCATTTACATCAAGTTTATAAAATTCTTCCAAAATTTTTAATCTATCTACTCTTTCAAAGAGAGAACTACATTGCAGTCTACATTTTACTCGGCACAGAATACCTTCAATTGGTTTTTTTCCACAACATATTGGTTTTTGTAAGACAAATAGGCTTTGCCTCTTTCTCTAGCTAAAGCAGCAGATCTTTTTTTCCATGTATCCGGATTACTTTTACGTTTCTTAGAATCACTTTCTCGAAGTTGAAAATGCTTTCTTTTCTTTCTAATTTCTTGAATAACCTGTCTTGCTTCAATGTTTACTTCATTAGAAAGGTTCAATTCTGGAATTTTACTGGATTCATCATTCAAATTTTCAGAAATAATCTGATTTAATACTGGATTAGAAGTAACTTCTATATTATTAGGAATATTGCATGATGGATCTGAAACTGGATCACTGCTGCTGCTTATATCATCCCAGTTTGGAATATATTCTGAACTCCCATCACTACTAAAAAGCCCTGGCAAATCATTAAATAAGTATTCGTCAAATTCCTGGTTGGTAGGGTAGTCTGTTGATTTATTATTTTTTTGAGTAGACGATGTGTCATCAGGAATCTTTGAACATGATGGTTGATAACCTGAAACAGAAAAATATGGTTTAAAATTTAGGATGAAAAATATGAAATAGTAAATGCACATGTAAAAAACTGTAGGCCTATTAGTACCTTTGTATGTTGTCTCGTGTGAAATTGCTATGTAGGCCTATATCTTTTATCAAAATACTTTGTTGGAACTACCACTTAAAATAAGTAATGAAAGTTGAATTATTGGTCAGTAGGGTAAAAATATTATTGATGAAAACTTAAAAATAATTACATAACACTGCATTTCAAGTAAACAAATTCATGTAATAAAATACACATAACCAACATGTTGACATTAGCCCAATAACATTAATTTTATGAAAACATACTCACTAGCAGAGAATATGCACTATAGTAATTATTATTAAACTCTTTAAATAATGCAGATACAAGGGATGGACTACTAGAATGTCTATTTCTTTGTATTATTATGACTATCATTTAGCCTTATTTAGTCCTAAATAGGCCTAATAGGTCTTACAAAAGTCAACTAGAAATGTTTCTTAAGAATATGTTCGAATACACCTAACTTCAAATACAATAAGCCTACACCGATACGTTACTTAAATATTAACATTCTAGGCCTAAGGTAAAATGACAAAAAATATAGAAAATTAGATAGAATATGCCTAAATTGTACAGCAATTTAGTTCAGCAAAAAAAGATTAGTGTGTTTGTTTATTTAATATACAATTTTATTAATTAACAATAATAATATCACTAAAACATGTTGTAAAATATAAATATTTGAAACCTGTATATTTAGTAAGAAAAATAATAAACATAATTATAGTATTACATGTTATCTTACCTAAGATTGAAGTATCCAATGCTGGCGTTTTGAGGTTAGGATTCTCAGCATACTCTATTTTTTTATCCATGGATTTTAATCTTACTTCATTTACTTTTTCCAGAGCTAAAGACAAATTTTGTTTCCCTCTTGAGCTCATTTTTTTGTCACTTTATTTTTAAAATGTCAATATTACAACATATAAGTAAAAACCTAACTTTAGAAATACTTTCTTAACACTAACAAAAACCACTCACAGCTGATATGGAAGAAGGAGCTATGTTCATTACTTAACCCCTTTTTCCATCTAACCACTTGTCTTATTTCTGTTTATTATGGTGAATGTAGGTGTTAAGAGCCAATGACACCTTCTTCCAGTTTTTTAATACAATTATTGTTACATAGCACCTTCATCCTTATACAAATATTAAAAACCCTTACACGTACAAAATATTTGATGGTGCTATGATATAGAGGAACACATAACACCTTCATCCAAGCAAAAAAACGTTTTTTTGAAAATCTGTAACATAACACCTTCATCCACTCATGTCTTCAATTACACTAATGTAAACATTTATACGGAATTAACCTATTTTGACAAATTGTATTTTCGTAATTTGACAGATTAATAGTTTTATTGTTATTTACTTTATGCTAACTTATATAAATAGTTATAATTTAATTAATTTAAATATGAAAGGTTTTGGTATTCATTTTGAGCGAAGTTGAAAAGGTAACCTAAAACACAATCTATGCTATTTATCTGGATCTTACTTATTAGGGATCATTACGTTGTTTCAATTGAAAACTTTATGCTTAAGGCCTAAATAAACGATATCAGTGAATATGAATAAATTTTAACTATTTTTATGTTTATTTAAATAGAGATAAACAATTATTATAATATATACAATTATATGACTTGACTTATATTATTAGACTAGCTGGCCTGATCCGGCTTTGCACTGATAGACAAATCAAACTTAAATGTATATTAACAAAAAAATATGTATCAATAGATATATTACACTATGTATTTCTTAGAGGGATTTGTAGTACTTTTACCCCTACCAAATCCCCCCCTCTAAAATTTCGCATTTTTTTGAAAATCTTTCTTAGCGAGCACCTAGGGCCCTATAGGAAGCTACATACCAAATTTAATTCCAATCTGTTCGGTGGTTTTTGAGATTTCGTGATGAATGTGTAAGTATTATTTGGATAATATATATATATAGATTTCTAAAACTGGAAATTATTTTTTAAAATACTTCGTAAAATCAGGTTTATTATTAGGCATAGATGCAACCATGGACATTTAGCTTTTAACCCCACCAAATATCGAAAAAATCAAAAAATCTTCATTTCCCCATATTTGACCCCTCTTCAATTAACAGTCTATCATTTTTATTCTGACTAATCTTAACCGTACATTGTATTTTTTGCAACTTTCAGGTTAACCTATTAGTAACACTGAAGAACCAACCGCAAGTTCGGTGAATAACTCTAAAAAAAAAAAACTGAAAAACATTTATTGAGAGTTATTCTAGTTCCTTGATGTACATAACGTTAGCCGCTTCTACCTGGCTTTTTTCTTCCGGCTACGTACAAACTGCCCCACTTTTTTGGGGTCATTTCTAATATACAAACTGCCCTACAAGGTCCAGGTATAAAAACAAGATACAGGCCGGGGTGTCGGCGACATACAAACTGCCCTACATTTCTACCTGACACAGGTACGGGATATTTCCCTCCGAATTCCCTCAT
>JAGFPH010005622.1:38827-52543 GCA_018207615.1 Philaenus spumarius
AAATATAATACTATTTTACTAACCTTAGAGTACCTTATTTTAAGTGGCAATTGCTGGAAGTATTGTAAAATTATAAAAGAATCTTTTTCATAAATTTTTTTATTGTACAGAAAAAACTTATGTCAGTAATAAAATACAGAGCTTAAAGGTACGTATCCTTCAAGTATAGGCCTAGTCACAAAATAAAATAAACTGGTGACTTGTTGTTAAGAAAATACTTTAAGAAAGTGAGTCCTTAACGACTGAATCCTACTACACTACAAAATTGTCATCTTGAGCGCAGTATATTAATATTAATTGAATTGTGGGGGCAATGATTTTCGACATAAACAAAGTCATTTGACTGAATCCAGGCCACCGATTGGATACGAGGATAAAGATAGTTCTGTAATGACAGAAAATTCAGAGTTACATGACGTACGAAACACATTCCCATTGGTTGATGGATTATGTGAGTTTTATAATGATATTGCCTAAAATAAAGTGAGTATTGGAAATTACACCCACTTATTAACATTAAATATTAATAAGAAGTTGTTAGTTTTGGAAAGGTATCAACCAACGACTAGATGCCCCTCTTTCTTCTGAATCCAGTGATACCAATAACTCAATTTCGAAAAAAAGTGGATAGAGTGAGTTTTGGAATGGACCGCCTCACCTATATTATTGTCTAAGCCTAAACTGGGTAAGAGTGTTTTAAAATTCCTTTTATGTCTTTCGTATTGTGTTTTTGTGATTTATTATTTTATGTTGATATCTTCTTTATGTACATGACATAATGCCCTGATAAAGCGGTCACATTTCATATGATCAGAAGATAAGCTAACGAAACCCCGGTAATGATCAAGTGATTTATTAAATTTGAAACAAACCGGTGTTGTACCTAGCCAATCAATTGACATCGGATCATTAATAGTTGTGTTAATACACTAAAGGTTATTAACGTAATTTAAGGTTCCAGGGGACGAACCTGGTAAGTCCATTTTTTTTCTGGCTTTTGATTCAGTTTTGTAGAAATAACCAGGAAAACGAAATTTTATATAATTTTAAAATGTATTAACTAAGAAAACGTCGACGGTATGAACGGTGTGTTTAAGTTTAAGTAGTTAACTTTAAGGGACTTCATTAACCTTCCAAAGCTTGAAAAATAAACTCTGGTTTGTTATAATGTGTATATAGTATTGGAAAATCAATGTTTTAGTGACACTTTGTACATTTTTCTATAAACTAAAGGGAAAAACCTGTTAAGTCCAGTATGAAAGTTTCTAAAATTAAGAAAACAAAGCAACGTTTATTTATATTCCTTTACTTAATAAAAATATTGGTTAAATATAAGTATTCGGTACTAATAAAGATTATAAAAATAATCAGTTCTAGTTTTAAAATGAAAAGGTTCAAAAGTTTAAATTTGTTCTTCTGAAAAATTAGCTAAAAGTAATTTAAAAATTTCTTCCCCTGGACCCTTCAAATGTTATTACACATAGTTATTAAAACGTATATAAGTAAAAAAGTAGCTTTGTTATTTTAAAAATTTGTTATATTGAATGCATTAATGCTTCATTTTTTAGTGCTTCAAGAATATAGTGAATGATATTGATTGGACTTTAAATATTTCAACGTCTTATTATTTAATCTTATTGATGACGGGACATAAACGGTTTTATAATTTTAATGAGAACCTATATTACTGAGGAAAGACTTAGTGGGACGGATATAGTGACAGAACGAACCCACCACAAATCCATTACGTCATGCAAATAAATTTCGATTTGGTTAAGGCAATAGAAGGGAATTCTTCTAGATTTATTTTCTTCTTTCAGACAATCTGCCAATCATATTAGCGTATTACTGTTACTGACATTATTATTGATAATCAATACTGAAATGATATTCTGACGAAATATCGTCGCAATATTGTGATGTAATTGCCTGTATTAACCGAGGTAATTGCTAGTCAACTCCTATAAAAGCTAGTTACGTGAGTCACAAAATAGTATAACTCGTGCGCATGATAGTGTAAAATAACTGTAATTGTATGTTCATGTGTTACGTTATTGAACAGCTGTCAACAATAAACCGCACTTCGGACACATAACAGCTGATTTAGCGCAACCTCTGAAGCACTCTAATAAAAATAGCCTAGATTATACTTTGGGGTTATGTTTGCAGTTTTAAATTTCAGTCAAAACGAAATTCTTATAATGTCTGGATGTTGGTTGTTTATGTATATCCATACTAATATTATAAAGAAGTAAAATGTGGTTGTTTGTATGTAGGGGTGTAATCTCTGGAACTACTGAACCGATTGAAAAAATAGTTTTACTGATAAAAAGCTACACTATCCCTGAGTTAGGCTATAATTGATTTCGATAAACACCTTTTTTATTTCAATATTTGTAAATTTAGGCGGAAAAAATCTTAAGGCACGGCTCTCCACATTCAAAACTACGACATTGGGTACCAATTTCAATGTTAAATAATCAAAACATAAATTCAATATTAAGCATATTTTTGTGCTGTTTTTGTTAAAAAACGAAAGCTGTATTTTTTTCTTAAAGTAAAATAGATTGTGGGTGTTGATTGCTAAGGATTTTTGCAATATCTCTTTTTGAAAATGAGAAAAAAAATTAATAAAGTTTACTATTTTTTACTACTTATATCATACGTTTATGAAAACAATAAAACGGTTTCTGAAAATGTATTCGGCAATCAAAATCCGCATATGACAGTACTTCAAAATGAAACCAAATTTTTAAATTTATTCCACAAATTAACGGAAAAAATTACCTATTCTGTAGCATTGCTCTTATGGGAATCAGATTCAATATGGCGGGCAGGGAAGCGCCCCCTTAAGTTAGGCCTAGACTGATGAAAAAACACATGTATTTACATCTATTACCATAGCAACCAATTGAATAAAAATATCAGATAATATAGCTGTTTGCTCCAATATTTCCATTAACAGCTGATTTCAAAATTTGAAGCAATTATTTTTGTATTTCTAGCTTTTAGGTTAGGGTTTTCAAGTGTAGACCTGAGCCTTGCTGGTTCTTTTAAACATTATTATAACTTCTGTTATCAAATATAAGAAATAATTTGATTTGAACATTTATCACTATTTACCATCTTAGTTTTGATGTTATTATTAATCCTACACCTTTATTATAAATAAAACATAACACATATTTTTAGAAGGTTCTATTGGGGGTTGGCGTGCGGAACACGCAGATGTATAACCTTGTAATATTATAAAGAGGTAAAATTTGGTTGTTTGTATGTAGGGGGGGTAATCTCTGGAACTACTGAACCGATTGAAGAAATAGTTTTTCTAATAAAAAGCTACACTATCCCTGAGTAACATAGGATACAATTCATTTTGATAAAACCTTTTTTATTTCAATATTTGTAAATTTAGGCGGAAAAAATCTTAAGTTAGGCCTAGACTGATGAAAAAACACATATATTTACATTTATTATCATAGCAACCAATTGAATAAAATAGCAGATAAAACTGCCGTTTGCTCCGATATTTCCAATAACAGCTGATTTAAAACTTTGAAGCAATTATTCGTATTTATAATTTTTAGGTTAGGTTTTTATTAAAGTGTAGACCTGAGCTTTGCTGGTTCGTTTAACCTTTATTATAACTGCTGTTATAAAAACATACGAAATAATTTTGAACATAAATTTGAACATTTAACATTATTTAGCATCTTAGCTTTGGGGTTATTATTAATTCTACACCTTTATTATAAAGAAAACATAACATGATTATATGTATAGAAGGTTCCAATGGGGTGCAGAGCACTCATCAGGGGCTTCCCCTAATGAGTTATAAAACTAAAGTTTTGAGGTTAGAAATGGTTGAAAACATTTTTTAATGCTTTTTATTTACACAATTCTTGTCATCCAAAGAAACAACTTAGTTCTACAAACCTAAAACTATATTTCTAACCCTCACTATCTTGGGCTATTGGTCTGAGTTATTCTATTTCCAAAAATCTCAAAAAATTACCTTCTGTTAGTTTATCAATATTTTCCTACTGCCGGTGAAAACTTAAATGGATTTTAAATTGAACAGTAATATAGCTTTGCCTAAATGACTGTATTTAAAATATTTTGGGTTAAAATTATGATTAATTGATTAATTGAAAGCAGTGTACATTTACTGTGTTAACTATGTTTACATATAGTTAATAAAGAACTTCCTTCTGAAAAAAATTTTTCAACGTTTTTAACCCTTAAGCAAGTGACATAGCCTAACATTGGTTCTATAGCTAATTAAACTTAATTTTTGAAAGTTGTATTTTTACTCATGTCTAAAAATTAATCAGCACGTGATGTTTCACTGGAACTTAGTACAGTATTAAATTGATGAGATTAAATTAGCTTTATTTATTTGACCCTGGTACCGTCAGATTGCACGTTGACAACACATTTGTAACGCTTGAATGTATTGAATATTTATTTGACCCACTAAAAATCTTCAAATCCAAGACAAACTCCATTGGAAAGGTAATGTTTCAAAATTTAATTTTTGTATTTAACATTTCTTTATAAAATGTAAATTTACGTATGTAATCATCGTTTTAAAATTTTAGTTTTCTGTAAACGTTTTGCCGCTTGTGAAATACAAAGCAATTATGTTCTATTTTGTCACTTCTCTAAAGCTAAATTGCGCTCGACCGGAATATTTTGACAATAATGTAGGGATACCATTGGATTCGTTAAGATTTCAATTTTCTAAAACTGCCATCAAATCAAATGTTGCTTGAATGGTTCCAAAGATATGGAATTGTCTGTAAAACTTGGCAATTGAGCAGATTTCAAACAATAAAACAGCACATTTTGCTTTCGAGATATCTTTAATAATTCGAATTATTTCAATAGACTTTTTGATATCTATTTATAGACCAAAGTTCAATTCATTTGGTGTAAAGCAAACTGTATTTGAGTTTTTAGATGTTATTCAAACAGCAGTTGAAAGTACAGACTTGCGCAGAATTCATACTACCGCTAGTGTTCACAAAACACGGCTGTTTTAACTATCATTTTTTGAATTTCCTTTGTCCGCACGAGGTTTCATTTGTTTCATCTCATTTTGTGATTCAAGTAAAGCTAACTTAAATACTTTTATGAAACAACAATTTACAAGTGTACAGTTCAATCCTTTGATTTATTCTCTACACTTTGTTATAATAATATTTGATTTTTGGGCAAAGTTTATATTCCGAAATTCCGTTTCAATCCAGGCCTAGTTGTGTTAGCACCCATGTAGTTGGAACATAAAAACTGGTGTTTTCAAAATAAGAAATTTGAAATTGATAAATGTTTTATACAGTTCAATTTACGACTAAATTACGAAACATTTTTACATTTATGGAAAAAATTACAAAAAACGTTTACTACTTTTTATGTAGACCTGAAGTTGAACTTTTATTTTTCGTAACTGAACATTTTTTGTTTATTGAGCTAATAACTTTGTAAATTTTACATCTATTATTTATTTACTGGCATATATAAATTACTTGAACCTTTCTCTACAAAAAAGCCATGGAGCACTTTTTGATTGGGGTTTATTTACTATTTTCGGCGAATTTTTGAAAAAATGCTTGCACTCACCAAAAAATCCATTTTCGTTAAAGCCGCCGGTTCTAGGGTTAAAATTAAACGTTTTATCCCCCCTTAATTAATTGTAATCAAGTAAACGAAACTTATTGTTTTATCAACTTTTATGCCTGTTGTTACTATTTCTTTATCTTTACATGTTTGAAACAATCGTCTATTTATTAACATCATTGGAAATGCAATGAAATAATGATTATTACACCTGAATACGTGTTCTATAATTGCAATCAAAACTTAGTTTCTGTATAAAATAAACTGAAATTTAAAATGGGAACTCAATTTACAACCTTAAATGAGGTATTGAAATGGAAGTTAATTAATTTACTTTCATTAGCAATGGAGTGTCAGAACCTACCCCTTCAAATCCTTGTTTAGACTTCATGCGAAACTTATTCAACATGTGGCAGGCACTGTGTAGGCAATTTGTCTACGTCTTTGGTGCTCCTTGTCTACAACTAATCACATTTTTATCCAGTAGAGGTGGGCGTAAAGTAAAAGGAGAACGCGTTGCAGACTATTACCACGATAATACGTTCCACATAACACCCTATTATTTTTGTAATATCAAGCGATAACGCAGTGGAGTGAAGGTGACTGTGGAACTTTCCGGTTATTTGTTATTTCCCGAAATGACACAATCTTGTCACTTTTCTAAGGCTCATAATCGCTAAACAGAGTTATTTTGAAAATAATATAAGGACATCTTTGGATTCGTCAAGATTTAAACTTTCTAACACTGTCTTCCAACCATTCGTCACTTTTATAGTTTTTTATATAAGAAGTGTTTTGTAAACCGTTGCAATTGGACAGATTTCAACCAATGAGAAAGCACATTTTGCAATCGATATATCTATTACCAATCGCTATATTTGTATAGTGATATTTATATCGATTTTAAGAGGAACTATATGCGTTCGTTTGATATAAGAAAAATCTCATTCATTGGCAGATCCAGGGGGGGGGGGGTGTGGGGGTTGCAGCCCCTTCTTTTGGAGCTTATATTTTTGTTTTGTTTAATCGTCAATTGGGTAGTCTGATACAATACACTTTTATCGAATATTTCACAGACTAAATATTATCCAATCTCAATAAAACAAAACACTTTGGAAAGGAAATATTTTAAACTTTAATTTTTGTATTTACAAATATCTTCTAAAAAGTATATTTACATATGTAATCATCGTTGTAAAATTGCAGTTAGTTGTCTAAATCAATTGATACCGCGCTAGAAAGCATAAGGAAATGACTCAATTCGTCACTTTTTAAAGGCACATAACTGTTAGACAGGCTTGTTTTGAGAAGAAGACAAGAACTTCATTGGATTCAACAAGATTTGATATTTCTACCACGATCTTCTAATCATTCGTGTCTCTTATAGTTTCTTAGATATGAAGTTTTCTGTAAACCCTTGCAATTGGACAGTTTTCAAAAAATGAGAAAGCACATTTTGCAACTGATGTATCCACGGTAACTAGAACAAGACGGTATGTGTCACGCGCAGGTCGTTGGTGGCTATGACGTCACTGACACCGAAGCGCCCGGCATCTCTACAGCGATTCGATTTCGCCAGTGACAAGCTTCTTAAAAACATCACCCTACACGGACTATTGGGTGAACGGAAAATATACAATCTTTCATGGGATTAAATATACACTCTAGGGAATCTTTAGGTGCAATTTTTTTAAAGTAAAACCTTTTTTATCGACAGTAAATTCATAGTTATTCATTATAAAAAGATGTACTTGCATATACAAAAATTTAAGGAAACATTTTGTTGATTTGTTTGAAATTAATAGTATGAATGACCTAAACCCAAGTTAATAAACCTAAAATGGAAATATTCAAGGTCAAATATTAAGTGATAACAATAGCATAACAAATAGTAAATAAAACAAAACAGGTACTGTACCTGTAATCGGCTGTTTCCATTTCCGTGTTAGGCTACGAATAATCATGACCTGGACATTCACATGTGGGCCTCTAAACTTGTCTTCAATACGATCATAACAGATGTCTGAATTAACTTTCATTTCGTCAAAACTGATGACAACATCCTTATGAAAATCTTCATATATTATAGCTTGCCCTTTAAGTATATTCATACTAATGTCTAAAAATCTAGGAGGGATTGAAAATTGAGAAAGCCGCCTTGCTATGGTTGTCTCGCTTGGGAGGGGATATTTTAATGTTTCTCTTAGATATGATAATCCTTTTTACTTTCTCCCCCTATACCATAGTATATGGAGAAAGTATTGCTTTCCTCAGAATTTTCGAATTTGAGTTTTTGGTGGAAATATCCGTTTTGGTGCCACCTGAATCCAAAAAAGTGGTTTTTAGAGTGGTGTCTGTCTGTCAGTCTGTCAGTGTGTGTGTGTGTATGTATACACGATCAGAGAGGACACTATTGGTCCGATTTTCATGAAATTTGGTATATAGGTACTAAACCCTAATATCTCCAGGCATTTTTTGGAATTATTAATTTTTAAGGGTAATTTACTCCTAAAAACCCATAAAAAACGACAAAAATGCAAATTTCTCAAAAACGGCTCTAACGATTTTGATCAAATTTTCAGTATTTATAGTGCTTAAGATGCCGAGCAAAATGACACAACCCGCTTTTATCAAAACTTCGGCGTTTTATAATTATGGGGAAATGTTTAAAAATAAACAAGTTTGTG
Source organism: Philaenus spumarius (assembly GCA_018207615.1). Classification (NCBI taxonomy): domain Eukaryota; kingdom Metazoa; phylum Arthropoda; class Insecta; order Hemiptera; family Aphrophoridae; genus Philaenus; species Philaenus spumarius. The sequence goes on from JAGFPH010005622.1 coordinate 47,134, forward strand.
TTGTTAATAAAAAATCACCTCTCCTACCCCACCCTACAAGTCACAGAGAATCTGTTTAGTAATTTAAATATGTTTGTGAGAAAGTATGTGCCAGTTCCTGGTACCGTTTATTTAGAGATGTATCTGATAGTTACTGCTTTTGCTACATCATCAGCCGACCAGTTTGTACATTTCCCCTTTAATACATATTGCTGCTGACATACGGTAACTATTTTTTCATATTTTTCTAATGATTGTTTGAGTTTTGATATAATAAGTACACTAACATTGTTCAGTTTATTTACAAGTAATTTATTTTCTTTTTTAAAATTATTGTCGTTTTTATATAAAAGAGCCTCTACCGTAGATAAATCACCAGATATAGGTCGTGTTAAATTTAAATCGGAAGAATTAGCTTCCTGATCATCAGGTGTGTTTGAATATTTACACTGTCTGCTGAATCATGTAGCAAAGATTTTATAATATTTTTAGATTCACGATTTTCGTCTCGTTGAGATAATGTGGGGGGGGGGGGGGGGTTTGTGTTGGCGTTTGGTATTTTTTGTGTTGAAACTGTCTTGGGTTTTAAAATGTGTTTTTTAGGTAGGTTTGTTTAATAGTTTACTTTTTAAGTCTCTTTCAAAATCTGTCGTTAAAAAATGCTCAGAGCTAATCCGCGCTGTAAGTGAATTAAAATGATCTTTCCTTTTACAAAAATATACCCACTGTTTGTGAGTTTATCTTTAGGAAATTTATGAAAGGAAATTCCTAACCTCTTTGCGTGATCCGTATGATTGGTGCAACCGGCAACTGCACAACAAGGCATTTTGTTATAAAACACTTAAATATACACACACTTAAACTTAAAATATTATATACACTGTTTAGAAGAAAACTATACTACACATCACGCACACATTTGTGTAAAAATTACACATAACGAACCCAGCAAATCGTTGTTTGCGTAAATAGTTAGTTCAAGTCAATCTGCTTCTGCTAGGCGGGAAGCATGAGACGGTGTCAGTGACGTCATCTGAGCTCAGAGTTACTGCGCAGCTGTCTCGTGACACATACCGTGTGTTCTAGTTACCGTGGATGTATCTATATTACAAATCTACATATTCGTATAATGATTTTTATATCGATTTGAAGTGCAAGTTCTATATTTTCGTTTTATATAAGGAAATCCTGGTTAAGTGTTCCGAAGCTATTCGGGAATTTCCGTGAAATATGTACACTTTTAAATATATCAATGCCCTAAGCACGTTAGGCGTTACCTTTTCCCGTCTGGCTGGAACTGTATACTATACATGTGTGAGAATTTTGTTTAGTTGTTCTAATTTAGTGAAATAAGTTTTTATAATAAGGCTATTCAAAATTTTCAAGTATGCAGTTCAATTCTATGATTTATTATTTACAATTTGTATATTCTAATAGAGTCTATTATAATAGACTGATCGTGCCATAAGCCTGTAAATTGTGGGAATTGAAGTTAGGTTGGCCACCTTGTGTGAGGATAGAAACTTCGAGCGAGCCTAGAGAGGTGACATTTTCAGTGCGGCCTATTCATTTACACCGTTGTTTCAATAGCTGAAAATGCTCGAAAATCTTTGAAATTTGATAAACTTAAAGTTTAATAGTGTGAGACGCTAAAATGGTGTGTTCACAGTTTGAAAATAAAAACGGTTTGGCACTTTAAAAATCGAATAAAGTCCAAACGTTTTTATACTTTTTAATTCGTGACATTGAGTTGCATTGAGAGAAATTTTTTGTTTTTAGGGTAGGTGTGTCATGTAAGTGAGAGAAATGTAGCTGAAAAGGTACATTATCCGAAAAGTATTTTTTTGAAAAAAAATAGCTATTGCAGTTTCTATCATACAACAGTTAGAACACTAGTAGCTCCGTTTCGCGGGTTATGTGGCATAATGTATGGGCGGCCGGTTTGCGACTTGTGAGTATTTGACTCTAGAACTTGCTTCACTTTTGCGTCCGCCTTGTCCATCCAGTCTATTTAATTCTTTGGTCGATGTTACGACTATTACTTTTTCCCATTGTTCACAGCGACTGGATCTGCATAAGATACGTTAGTGAGAGTTTTGTTTATTTAATATAATTTAGTGATATAAATAAAACAAAGTGAAATAAGTTTATACAATACTATATTATTATATTATATTCGTTATTGGAACTTTGAAGAATAATTTCTGTAATGTAAAACAGTTACTTTAAACACTAATATTTTTAGCATTTATATAATTGAATTACTAGGTACCATATTTGAAGTTTTTTATTATTGAGACCTGACTATATGAGATTTATGATTTTAAGAATATGTGAAATTATATTTTTTAAACAAAACCGAAATTTGAAATGTTTCTATTCCGGTAATAATTCTGATATACTGATAAACGACGTATACTAGATGTCTTATAATTTCTTTTAAGGCTCTGAAACATATACAAATAGACACAATTACATTAGGTGTTAGATCACACATTAATTCTTTTAAGTAAATTAAGTTGGTATTATATTTCCAGGTACACATATTGGTTTAGCCGTACTGCAACTGTGTTTATTTACTTGCCTAAGTACTAAGGCGCCACAGGTACAACAAGTCCCTTTGCACAACCTACGTAATTACATTATCGACAGACGACCTTAATCCTACGTTCGGCTTAAGCTTTGTGTAAGTGTACCCTCAGATTACTTTACCTAAGGGTAATGGGCTCCTGTGACGTCACTTGTAATAATGTATAGAAGGTTTTAGTGAAGTCAAAGAGATTTAGTGTTTACAATAGAAATATACATGGTGTTTCAGAACTCCAACACTTTTAAGCACTGTTTATGTGCCAACGACAATTTACAATATTATTAATAAAATGTCTGAAAATTCCTAGTTTTTTTTACACAGTCGACATTTTGATTTTCACTCTGCGACGACCCCACTTTCTTACCAGAGCTCCTTGAAGCCATTGAACCGTTTCTGACTAGCCTTTCTTCGCAGTGTCTATTCAGTAGTTAGGAAGGAGCCTTTTTTTCTTCTAATTTCCTTCTCTTAAATTTCCAGACTTTACAAATTTTTTACTCTCACACTTTGTTGTGTAGACATTTTTACCGTTTTCTATTGTCCTATTTTTGCCAAAGTTATGGCCTTTTTGGTTAGCTCGATTTTATTTATTCACCTTATTTTCTTTAAAAGCTTTCCCTCTATGTTTAAATGGTTTTAAAATTTTATACCTATTATTTGTTAAGTTTAGACTTATTTAAAATTGTATATTTAACGATTGTTTAGCTTTAATTCCCACTTTCAATTGATAATTTTAAACTGTTTTATAACATAAACCATTTTTATTGTTGTTTTGTATATTATATAATATATATTCTGATCAAAGCATTTACAATTTTTCTCTGAATTGTGACAGTCCCAAAAATACGTCAAAAGAATGATTTCATACTGTAAATTTTACCTTTTTCAAAAACCTTTTGCAGATTTTTTATCTTTCATTTTTAAAGATTATTTTGATAACTTACTTTTTCTTAATTGTTCCATAATATCCTTATTAATAATTTCAAATTCAATTATATTTTAGGTTTGAATTTTTCGTGTCAACTTATATTTGCTTATAACGCTTTTATTATTTATATTTATTTACATTTTCTATTGAACATTATTTGGGGCATTGATTTTATTCATAATAAAACAAAAATAACCAGTTTTAATTAACAGTTAAGGATCTATTGTTCTCACACTTTCAATGCTTTACATTCGTCCATTCAGTAGCAAATTTTCCGTTTATATCTTGTCTTAAGACTTATGACAGCATGATTTCAAAATTACTTTCAAACTTTTTATTAAAATTAACACTAGTCGGATTCAAACTTAATAATCTCTTTCATCTTGTCAACTAAATATTATAACTACAGTATATATTTATAAGTACAGAACAATAATGATTGCATTTACATCTAAAAACTACTTCAAATACAGAACAATAATGATTGCAATTACATCTACAAAATAATTCAATTACAGAACAATAATGATTGCAATAACATCTTCAAACTATTTTAAGTACAGAACAATAATTATTGCAATTACATCTACAAACCACTTTAAATAAGGAACAATAATGATTGCAATAACATCTAAAAACTGCTTAAAATCGGGAAAATAATGATTGCAATAACATCTACAAAATAATTCAATTACAGAACAATAATGATTATAATAATTATAGTATTATTATAATAATAATGATTCATAACATCTAGAATACTTAAAAACAGAAAAATGTTGATTGCAATAACATCTGAAACTACTTAAAATACAGAAAAGTAATGATTGCAATAACATCTAAAAACTACTTAAAATCTGTAAAATAATGATTGCAATAACATCTACAAAATACTTTGTGCTGAATAGCTGCCACCGGGTACGAAATTTAGTAGAGTTTGTTGGCACCTGAACGTTCTGCACCATCTCAGGAATCTTTTAAAATACAGAACAATAATGATTGAAATAACATCTAGAATACTTAAAAACAGAAAAATAATGTTTGCAGTATCATCTAGAATCTACTTAAAATACAGTAATGATTGCAATAACATACTTAAACAGAATAAAAACTTATTGGAGGCCACATTTAATATTTTTTGCATTTTGTGTTCTCAATTAAAATTTGGTTATCGAAACGTACATGAGGGAACTATAATAACATATCGTTTTACCAGATTATTAGTTGTGTTGTGTTATTGTACCGAACTTGTGGTTGGGGAATCAATGTTTAATATTGTTTTCAATTCACCACAATGTACCTTGCACATCTGGCAATAATATAGTTTATTTTGTCCAGGATTTAAAATAAAACATTGATCTCATATGAGGTATATTACTGTTTGAACTTTTATTTGTAAGTATTTCATTGTATGCCGGGCTCGTTGACACAAATGGTAATCTTAAAGTAGAAAACGTGTTTTACTATCGAAATAGACATAATACATAATAATAATGTGTTATTCTGAAAGTTTTAATTAAAAAACATTTTTGTTCTTCAATCGGTTCATTGAAAATAACACGGTGATATCTGGCAATGGTAGATAATAGAAATTGTACTAAGGAAACACCGTTATTTGTCAATAGATTCTGATTGTTGTAGGTTATTTTTCTGTTTATGTTGTTTTTACTGTAAAAATCATAGTTCACCTTTTACTGGAATATATAGTTTTCTGATAGAAGTTTAAAAACTAATTTATTTATTAAAAAGTACAACTACAAATAACTTATTGTTTCAAGTATTTAATTTAACAATTACATTCCACTGTATTTGTGTCATTTCTCCTTTGACAAGTTAATCAACGGTGGATTAAGATCAGGTGGTTTCTTTCTCTACAACAATCTTATTCCTTTATAGCAGTGAGGTCTCACCTCCTC
>JAGFPH010005622.1:74759-84995 GCA_018207615.1 Philaenus spumarius
CAGGTCCTGTATAGCCCATCACACATTTTTGTAACACCCTGTATAATACAAATTCAAATAATCTCACATGGTTAGGTTACATAAAGTCAATACATCTTACATGGTGAAAACACCTTGAAAACAAAGTAACCTTATATAACCTTACACAACATTCTCCTTGATAAGTAGGAACACATAATACTGTTTTATAATTGTTTGGAACAAATTAAATTTTAGTTTTGATTATTTTACATCCATAGCAATTTTGGTTTACATAATATTGATTTTAAGTTTTTAGCATTTTCCATTAAATTAAATTGTTAGTTACAGCTTCCGTCGCCATGGCAACCAGCTGTTAATGACAGCTGTGAATGTAGTTGACAGGTAATAATAAGTGTTCACTTTATCACATAATGCTTTCTACAGGTCCTTAAAGGCTTGAAAATACATAATTTATAATTTAAAACAATAATAGAAATTTCCTAAAATACCGACGAGGGTATTTGTTCATTTAAAATAGTTTATCTTTTATTTACGTTAGTTTTTATAGTTCATTCGCTTTTGTCAACTTTAATAATTTTCTGTGCTCTTTTCAAATGTAATTAATTATAACTACATTTTGTTTTTAAACCATTCATTTTATGACATACATTATATTGGATTTACTGTACTAGCAAACAAATTTGTTTTATTTTAAATTTTACAATATTGATTTTTATATTGGTAATTATATTTGTTAAGCTTAGGAAAATTTATGATTAAAGGAAAGATACACAAAATTACTCAAGAAAATGTATATTTGATTTTTTAGAAAACATGTTGAAGGCAAAGACAAAGTTCTACTATTAAGAATTAGATCTTTAATTACAGCAGATCTTTAAAATCTGCTGTTATAACTTCAAAATAAAAATATATATGCTTAAGTAACAAAACATGTTATTATAAGTGGAGACAATAAATACTGTACAAGGGTTATTCAAATACAAACTGTAATTATTTTGTTACACATTTATTAATTAATAGTGTTTATCAAGTAAAACATAAGTTTTTCTCTACGTAGGCTATTTGAAGGTCTAAACAGTTTTGCCAATATTTGCGAAGTTTAAATATATCTTGTTTAAAAAAAATTTTGAGGGTATTGCTCGCACGATCCTCAACGTATTCGTTATTTTGTTCCCATCAAAGTGATTCTTTTAAGGGCCCAAACAAAAAATTGTCACAGGGGGACAAATCTAGACTGTAGGGAGGGAGGTGGAGGGTTTCCGAATTCATTTACTCCTTGTCATAGAAAAGGATGACATCTCTGATAGGGATCACGTCTTTTGTTTTGGTTGGAGGCTTTGGCTGATGCTAACAATTGGTAATAATATGATACATTTGCGGATCATGAAGAAAATCGATTTTAAAAAAATCTGTGGTAAAAATCCAACGCAAGAACGTCTCCGCCTGAGGATGGTTGGTTTTCACTGGGCAGGCGCCATCCTTTCTCCACCCCTCCTTACTCGCCATTTTTGATTCTGGAGTGTAATAATGGACCCATGTCTCATCACATGTCCATCATCTCCTTGTCGGAATCGATAAAGACGTCTGCCACAAATCTCCAACCTGACTTGCTTTTGGTTTTTGAAACAGCCTCGGAACCCTCGGCCACCTATTTTTCTAAACCCAAGTTGTTCACCGATAATGATATGAGCATTACCAATGCTGATTTCGTCAACAGTTAACCTGCGATCACCTTTGTCAATCTCCCAAATTGAACGGATGCTGTCATGTATGAGACTTGACCTTATCCCGGCCACCCTTAAATTCTCTGGCCCAAGGATACACAGGTTCTAGGATAGTGTAGCTTGGCCCAACTGTGCTCTCAAAATTAAAAATTAAAAATTAAAAATTTCTTCAAGTTAAAATTTCCGAAGGTTAAACCGGCTTTCATTGGTTAAAAACCTTATAATAATTCATCGTGCAACAGACGAAGGTACCTTCGTGTCCACCCTATGCTGTATTGAGAACAGATTAGAGCAGAGAAGATAACTAAACCGGCTACTACCCTACCACTCCATCATACAGCTCGACACTGCTTGCTATGAACATTATGATAACTACCTTTTATATTTGAATCACTCTCGTATTTGATTGGCTTAGCAATTCAAACTTACACAAGTTTACTTCAATACATTTTTACAATCCTTTTGTTTCCTAATTCTTGACAGCCTACAACAACGTGTATTTTAAAGTGAACGATCATATATAGTTTTGACTCTATTTAAAGTATTTTCTGATAAAAACCTTTGATTTAAGTAAGCTTAGGTTAAAATGTATGATCTTTTGTTTTGTTTTCAAAATTTATTGCAGGTTTTTGAGTAAAATGATTGATTGTTTTCTCTGTACATTTACAATGTTAAAAATTACCGTTCAGATTTTGAATATTAACGGTTATACGAGGTGTACAAAAAGTCCCGCACTGGTTTAATATTTCGTACATAAAGAGAATTTGAAGGTAGATGTGATTGAGGAACCTACTCCATGTAAAAATACTATTTTATTAAGATTTAAGAAAAAATATCCGCCATATTGGATCCGCCATTTTGAATGTAACTTTGTTTTTTTAAAGGGGAAGGTGGTCATGTGATACATCATTTCGCTGTAGAATTTCAAGAGTAAACGAACGGTGAAATTTGCACATCCGTATCTTTAACCGATTAAAAATGGCGCCAAAAAACAACGAAATCTTGTTTTTCAATTTTTTAATATTTTTGTTTGAGTCATGGCTTTTAGTTTGATTAGTAACAGCGAATAAAATTTAATCATGAAAGGAATATCACGAAGTTCTAGGGAACCAAAACTGTTCATAGATGGAGAGAGATGGTGAGGAGTCAGAGACATGACCACTAATGCTGGGTCTTGGAAGGCCAGAAGTGAGGTTGTTGGTCGGTCTACTGACTGAAGATTAGAGAACAACCCACTATGTCAAATGAGTGGAAAGAAGGAGGTAATTTTTTTCATGTTATGTGTGAAGGTCTCGTCAGTTTGGATTTAGGGAGAAACTCTCTACTATTGATCCACAGAATTACTGATTTAATAGAAAAATCCATAGAGGAAAAAAAGATTTGTTCTGCCATATTTCTTGACATAGCGCAGGCATTCGACAAAGTATGGGTAAATGGTTTAATATATAAATTAGAGAAAACTCTGCCATTTGAGTATGGCCAGAACCTTAAATCGTACCTCAAAGGGAGATATTTTAGAGTTAAACAAGGAGGAGTCTTTTCCAGTATAAAGGAATCAAAAGCAGGAGTGTTGCAGGGGAGTGTCTTAGGGCGACACCTATTCGTACTATTTACAAGCGACTTACCGCAAATGAATAATACAATGACCGCCACATTTGCGGATGAAACTGCGATCCTAGCAGTCGGTGACACAGTAAACGAAGTAACACCCAAACTGCAAATAGACATAAATAATATTCAAGAATGGCTGTTAAATAGGAGAATCAAAGTAAACGAGTCGAAGTCTACACATATTAACTTTACTAATAAACCAGTTGAACCATTACCTGTAACCCTCAATAATATTCCGATACCATATGCAAATCAAGCGAAATACGTTGGGATGAACCTTGGTGAAAAGTTAAAAAGGTAAGTGCACGTTAAAAAGAAAGTGGAAGAACTTCAACTGAAATATAGGAAAATGTACTGGTTAGTTGGGAGAAATCTCAGTTATCCAATCACAACAAACTCATGCTCCATAAACAAATACTGAGGCCGAGTTGGGTATACGGTATTCAACTGTGGGGATGGACCGAAACCAGCAATCAGAGCATTGTCCAACGTTTTCAGAATAAAGTACTTAGAGGAATTGTAAATGCTCCTTGTACGCCCGTAATAGCGACATCCATAGAGATCTTGGAATGGATACAGTGGCAAGTGTGGTAAAGAAGTGTGCCAAAAAACATCAACACCCAAACGTTGAAACTGCTAAACTACTTCATCAAGAGGGACACATAAGAAGCCTCAAAAGACTAAAACCTTTCGAGTTGCCTAAATAGTCAGCATAATTCAGAATTCATCGAACGAACACTTCATGTAGAGGACATAGTGGTGCAATATTGTTAACATTGCTAGATTCAAACGTTATTAGTCAAAACATGATTAGTTCTTTGTTTGAAATTTTATTTGTTAATGTCTGAATAAAATAATAATAATGTGTGAAGGCGATACCCTCTTATTACTGAGGCAGAAATATCCGGGTCGTGGCCACCCTGACCGGCTACATACGAGAGGAAGGTCCCCAAAGACTTATTCGTTTCGGGAAAAGGGGCAGGTTTGAAATGAACTGCTGCTTGGACATGGTCACAGAGGGACTCATTGTTTAGACTCGGGTGTTTCCTGATAGCAGGTCACACAACCTTCCATGAATAATAATAGTTTGAAGTTAGGATTAACCCAATACGTTTAGTAAAAATAAATTATAAGACATGTTTGTGGAAATAGGAATGAAATTTTCGTGCAAAGTAAGCAGGCGTCTCTTGTAGGATATTCAAGGATATCCGTGACATTGTAAAAATAGTGGTTTTTTGTACCGCATGGAAATTAATATTTGTTGGTAATTAATTTATCAGTGTATTGCCATTACATTTTAATATTATCTTCTACTAAAATTGTTACTTTTGTGTTTGTTTTCGTGTGGCTGTTGCCTTAAAATGTAAATAATAATTAATTTTCCCTTTCTTCTTCTTCTAACTTACTCTAACATTTTCTATATAATATAATGTAACTAATTATTTTCTAATAGCCCACTCGTTGTATTGCCAATTTTAGAATGTTAAGTGTTATGTACGTTGTATCCTTCCGCGTTTATCGTCGAATATAAAATAAACAGAGACGCTATGAAATGGATTTATACATTATTTATTAACTTTAACAAATCTCGGGTTTATTTTTACAATTGGGTTGCCGGCTAGCTGGTTGTGAGGTTTTGTTTTTTAGTTTAGTTATACAGTATTTAACAAGAACATATAATTATTTAACAACTATTAACAAAATGAACACATAATCTAGGTTTATGCAAACGAAAGATGATTGATGCTAACTTGTGACGTAATTGAAATGGTTTACAATTTTGGACTTAAGATTAAAATAAATGGTTAATTAAAATTTCTGAATGGTTGAAGAAACGGTGACGATTAGTTGATGGTTTAGGTTTAGACGCTTCAATGTGAGGAAAATATGGAGGTCTGGTGTGAAGAAGGATGTGAACTGGAATAAACTCACCAAATTGACTGGATGTAGGTTTAATAATTATGTACTCAATAAACAAACTGTTCAATTTATATTTTTTTCTGGTGGTAACTTTTATATGTAGTTTATTCTAACACTTATTAGAATTCAGTTTGAGCTGATCACACACTGGACTGTTACTCAAGTTGCTGCCATAAAACTCTCTCTATCCCCAAAATCACCTTCTTCTTCCTCCTTCCTCTATCAATTTTCTTCTTCTCATTTCTCAACCTTGTAAATTATTTTTATTGGTTATTTATATTTTCCTAAATAAACTTAATATTATATGGGTTTACAAACATGGTGAATGATTTTATATTAATGTTTGAAATGGAATGTGAAGTTAATGGGCTATGAGTATTTTTATTAGTGCTATCAGGGATTGGTGGTTAATGAAATGATCCCTGATATGATGTATCTTCTGTTTAGTTTATCTATCGAATTTTGGTACCATTACAATAATAATGTAAAACATTATAAAATTAAGAAAACAATTTTAGATTTTACCTAGGTTTTTAATTAGTTTATTTTAATTATCTGTATACAAGCTGACGGATGAAATAATCTTAAGTTATGTAAAAAAAAAAAAATGACAGACAAAATAATTTAGTTAGTGAAAGGAAATTTTCGCTTTGGATACTTGTCACCAAGCAAAATAATTTAGCTGTTATTTCGTAAATGCCAATCAGATTTTATCGTTATTACTATCAGATGTTGAGGATACTATTTTAAACGACACTAACGCATTTTATTTCATTACCTCAAAATTATAATTTCGCATTTTATAGATCCTATTTAATTTTAGCAATTACAATCTTTAACTAGTCTGTTGGACATTAAACAGTTGTTTCGATTAGAACTTATAAACGATTTTAAACAAAGGCATTACAACTACATGAATATGCACAACTAATATGAGTTCACGTCGAGCTAGCCCAGTTTACTTTGAACGACTGCAATAAAATAAAAAAATTACTACGCATGCGCCGCGAACATAACCGTATACTGTTAATACACGTTAATACCCACATGCTGATATAATTGGATTTTATTCAATTATTTATTTTAAATGATGAATATCTTGAATTATTTACACACATAATCTAGTTATTGTTCAGATTTAAATACTGTGAGTTATGCTTTGTACATGGCAAGGTAGCAAAATATGCAAATATACAAAATATTGGTTGAAAATAATTTTGAACTTTTTGTGATGTCTAAATTTGTAGACTGTATTAGACTGATTTTAGTAACTTTGAACCCCCAAACCCCCTATAATTTCGACTTTTTTGAAACGCTTTCTTAGCGAGCACTTATGGCCCTAGAGGAAGCTACATACCAAATTTCATTCCAATCCATTTTGTAGTTTTGGAAAGACCGTGATTTAATAAATTTGACCCACCCAAACCCTCCTAAAATATCGAATTTTTGGAAAACTTAGTTAGCACATATTTTTACTGTTAAAATGCTTTTAATTTTAATGTTTCCATAGGGCCCTAGAGGAAGCTACATACCAAATTTGGTTAAAATCCGTTTGGTAGTTTTGGAGAAATAGTGATTTAGTAACTTTGACCCTCAAACCCCCCCCCTAAGATTTCGAAATTTTTAAAACCCTTTCTTAGCCAGCACCTACGGCCCTAGAGGAAGCTACATACCAAATTTCGTTCAAATCCGTTTAGTAGTTTTAGAGAAATCGTGATTTAGTAACTTTGTACCCTAGCCCAAACCCCCCTAAAATTTCGAATTTTTTTAAACCCTATCTTAGTGAGCACCTATGGCCCTAGAGGAAGCTACATATCAAATTTCGTTCCAATCCGTTTAGTAGTTTTTGAGAAATATTGATTTAGTAACTTTGACCCCCCCTAAATTCCCCTAAAATTTAGAAATTTTTGAAAACCTTTCTTAGTTAGCACCTATGGCCCTAGAGGAAGCTACATACCAAATTTCATTCCAATCCGTTCAGTAGTTTTTGAGATTTCGTGATGAGTCAGTGAGTGAGTGAGTGATATTTGGCTTTTATATATAGATTGTTTAGATACGACTTGAATAGTAATGACTTTAAAATCAAAATAAAAGACAAATATCGCAGAAAGAAATAAAATTGTCAGGGAAATGACTTTGTTATAATGAGTTATAATGAGTAATATAATAATATACAATCATTTTAAATGAAATAAGTCTAGTTGTGGATTACATAATATCAATGCAATCAATTCATGGAATAATTTAAATACAAGACAAACCTGGAATTTGTGATAAAATTAATTTAGCTAAAAAAACTTCTGTTTGTTATAATGCGTAATAAATAATTATGCGTTGTTAAATCACTTTAACTGCAAAAATCTAATAAAATATTTTAATTGGAGTTGATGATATTGTAAATTTAGTTTTAAAATAACATAGCCAAATATTAGAAATGTAGGCCATTACAAAATAATTCTATAAATAAATGCAGTAACTTACCAGTATTCAATTTGCTCCTGTAGTAAGCGACCGTTTCGGCTATTCAGCCATTTTCAAGCTTTGTAGCCAGATAATCCTTTGTCAATTGTTAACACAGACACTCAATCACAGTACAATCAAACAAACGCAATAATAAAATACACACGGTACATTATTTTAAAAACACAGTCAATTTGGTCGACTGGTTGGGCCCAACAATCCGATACCTATTGCAGACGACTGTCGTTCACGCTAATCGATGGAGGGGATTGCTTATCTCCAATGACGTATCGAACAATGCGTCGGAATCGAAGTTAAGTTTTTCAGTTAGTAAAATATTATTGTCGATTTTATAATTCTTGTACATCTCAAATTGCTCAAGGGAATTCATAAAACGGACCTTTTTACAACGATGTAGTATTGTGGTTGAGTCTTTCATGTAGGAATATCCATGGTAGGATTGAATAAGGTGTTCAGTAAATTTAGATTCAGATTTTGTTAAATGATGATGCAATATGTTCTTTAAATCTTTTTTTGAAGTACCTTCCTGCCTGTACTATATATTTCTTTGGTCAGCACTGGATGATAGTTTGTATATTCCTGTTCCTTCATATTTATCATTGTGGAATATCGTATGAGGAAGGGGGGAGGGGGTTTATAAGACTCTTTAAATTATTTGTTGCTCTGTAGGCAATTTTATATTCTCGCTTTTGGAGTAAGTTTTTGAATAGTATGTGTTCAAACGGCTTAAATAATTGAACACCAAGAATTTCATTTTTTTGACTCATTCAGATTTGACGGTGCAGGCAAAATTGTATATTGTAGGACGGTAAGTCAGAGCATTTATTTATTAAATCAAATTCGGACAAGCAAACGTTTTATATAATTCTACTTGTATATTGTAAAAGTTGATTGGTACCAATTTGTTTACAATACAAAAGCTTTTGGGTGATGTAGACAGCAATGTAAAAAAAAAAGAAAGCATTCGTGGGACTTTCGACAGAATTGAAAACTGTCAAAATACAAATCGTTGGATATATTGCTGTAATTCGAAATTTGGTAATTATTTTTATCTCGCCCCATTTAAAATTGAAATCTAAAAAATACCATAAACATGATTAACTATAGTCAAATAATAATAACATAATTTTAGGTTAGGCATGTACTTACCTTATTCGTTTATGCCTGTTCGTTTAATGCATCTACATTCATTACTATAGACAGCATGCACGTTAGCAAATATAAACATTTACAAAAAAGTGAGAAATAATTATGTCCATTTTAGAAGTATCACCAATCACATTATTAACACAACTTACAACATTTTTGAAGTGTAATGTTTTTACTTTCTCCACCCTATACGCAGTATATGGAGAAAGTATTGTTTTCGTAAAAATGTTCGAATTTGAATTTTCAGTTGAATTATCTGTTTTGGTGCTCCCAGAACCCCAAAAAATTGTTAAGTGCAATTATCTGTGTTGGTGCTCCCTGAACCCAAAAATATTTTTAGTGGAATTTTTTGTTTTGGTGCTCCCTGAACCCAAAAAAGTGTTTTTAGAGTGGTGTCTGTTTGTCAGTCTGTCTGTGTGTATACACGACCAGAGAGGACACTATTTTTCCGATTTTCATGAAATTTGGTATGTAGGTACTAAACCCTAATATCTCCAGGCGTTTTTTTTTCATTTTTTTGAATTTTTAATTTGTACCCCTAAAAACCCATAAAAACGACAAAAATGAAAATTTCTCAAAAACGGCTTTAACGATTTTGATCAAATTTTCAGTATTTATAGTGCTTAAGATGCCAAACAAAATGACACCACCCGCTTTTATCAAAACTTCGGCGTTTTATAATTATGGGGAAATGTTTAAAAATAAACAAGTTTGTGTTGTCAATCTAGCATCGCGGCAGCGGCCGCACGGGGTAGCACCACGGTAGCGAGCACGGCCAGTAATTCAAAGGTCGAGCGATCGAATCCCGCCTGGGACAATAATTTTTTTATACGTTTGACGTAGGTAGAATATTATTTTTTGTTTTGTTCTAAAAAGTAGTAAATAAAATGATTAAAAGCAATATTATTTTGACTACAGTAAGTTGGGAGAAAGTTTGTGTCAGTTAACTGATACCGTTTATTTTTAATGTTATCGGTGTGTGTCGTGACTAAATTATCCCATACAGATACTGAATTAACCCATACATAATTTTATTCTTATCTTTGTAACGGATATATTGGTAGACACCAATATTCCCAAGAAGTTAGTTATGAAGAAAGGACACAGTTGAAAGATTACAGCTGATACTAG
Source organism: Philaenus spumarius (assembly GCA_018207615.1). Taxonomy (NCBI): domain Eukaryota; kingdom Metazoa; phylum Arthropoda; class Insecta; order Hemiptera; family Aphrophoridae; genus Philaenus; species Philaenus spumarius. Next base: position 84,758 of record JAGFPH010005622.1, read on the forward strand.
TAACACACGTGTAAACTATTAGGTTACGTTCCCAGACATTTTAATCAAGTCAGCAGCATTAGAACAACTTGCTCTGAAACAAGTGAAAAGAATCATATTGCATTTCACATAGCTTTAGCGAACAATGCAGAATATCATGAGAATGCTTTTACAAGAATTTACAGATAGACAAATTTTTAGAAAAATGAAAGTCCAATAGGGAGATGAGTGAAAAATCTTTAGCCAATGACAAACGGTT
>JAGFPH010005623.1:0-12449 GCA_018207615.1 Philaenus spumarius
ATTTCTTTAAAATATTTGTTTGTTTACAAATTATATTCAGCTGTTTTTCATTGCAATTTATTTCTTTAAAATATTTGTTTGTTTACGAATTATATTCAGCTGTTTTTATTGCAATTTATTTCTTTAAAATACCTGTTTGTTTACAAATTATATTTAGCTGTTTTTCATTGCAATGTATTTCTTTAAAATATTTGTTTGTTTACAAATTATACTCAGCTGTTTTTCATTGCAATGTATTTCTTTAAAATATTTATTTGTTTACAAATTATATTTAGCTGTTTTTCATTGCTATTTATTTCTTTAAAATATCTGTTTGTTTACAAATTATATTCAGCTGTTTTTCATTGCAATTTATTTCTTTAAAATTTTCGTTTGTTTACAAATTATATTCAACTGTTTTTCATTGCAATGTATTTCATTAAAATATTTGTTTGTTTACAAATTATACTCAGCTGTTTTTCATTGCAATGCATTTCAAACATAATGTATTGTAACTTTCAGTTCGTCAAAACTCTATAAATGTTGTAAATTGAGAAACCCCTATATTTTTCCCCGCTCCTTCGTGTCAATACGTTTAATTTGAGCCCTTTCCCAGCTTTGTACGACCTTCCAAGTTCCCACAATCTTTCTCTCAAAATTCGGCTTACGAAATTATATATATAGAGAGATTAGGGGCTCCACGCCTAGTCGTTTAGCTCCCCAACCTCTGTGGCGTATAGTATAATGTTATATTTTCAATGAAATGACGATTGATTATTAGAGGTGCACTTGGATTTGGTATTGGGTGGTTGGGGTATTATGTTATCCTAGATTATGACGCATGCCAAGGAGGGCCTGGTTTTTTTTGTGTAAATGATAAGTTTTTTAAAAAATAATAGAGCGATATAAACCTAACCTAAAAATGCTGTTGGTTGTTAAAACATTAATCGATTCTAAATATGCCAAGTATGTTACTATGGAAATAAATGTAAATGCTTTCAAGAAATTTGAGTTGGTTTAGTATACGCCTAACCTAAAACTGTGTTTAATACGCTTAACTTAAATGTTAATTAATAAGCTTTTAATGTTTGAAGTGTTGAAAATCAGTAAACCTTTTCGTTTACATTTTGTTTGAGTTTGCTTTTATTTTGTTAACCTGATCTAAAAAAGCTGTTTTCTAAGTTGTTTGCTATGACGTGCTGCTAAGCTTTTGATCCGAATCAGCCGTTTTATCTGTTATAGAACTGTGAATGTAAACCCGAATTTTTACTATTTTTACACTTTAAAATACAAATTTCACCAAATCCTTTGTTAGTGTGCGTCTCTAATCCCATTCGAACGTATCTTCCAATTATATTTTTATATTAAGTAGTTTTTGTTCTATGTCGATTCCATGTCAGTTACTAATTCAATAATGACAAAGCCGATTTTATTTTATACTAGGGGAGACCCCTGCGTGCTCCGCACGCCAACCCCCGATGGAACCTTCTAAAAACATATGTTATGTTTTATTTATAATAAAGGTGTACGATTAATAATAACCTCAAAAATAATATGGTAAATAATGTTTATTGTTCAAATCAAATTATTTCGTATATTTTATAGCAACAGTTATAATAATGGTTAAAAGAACCAGCAATGCTCAGGTTTACACTTTAATAAAAACCTAACCTAAAAGTTAGAAATACAAATAATTGCTTCAAAGTTTGAACTCAGCTGTTAATGGAAATAATGAAGCAAACAGCTGATTTATCAGTAATTTTATTCAATTGGTTTTTATGGTAATAAATGTAAATACATGTGTTTTTTACAGTCTAGGGCTAACCTAAGATTTTTTTCTGACTAAATTTACAAATATTGAAATAAAAAAGGTTTTTATCCAAATGAATTACAGCCTATGTTACTCAGGGATACTGTAGATTTTTTATTATTAAAACTATTTTTTTAATCGGTTCAGTAGTGCCAGAGATTATTACCCCCCACATACAAACAAAAAAACAAACTTTACCTCTTTATAATATTACTAGGGGCTCTGCCCCTGGATGCTTCGCGTCCCAACCCCGCCTCGGCCTTCGGCCTCAGATGGCTGCTTCGCTTCGCTCGCAGTTGGAAAACTCGATAAAGAATCTCGTTAATCTTTGGCTCGTTTGTACATAGATGACCTAGCATAAATCAGCTGTTTTATTTGGAAGCTGACTCAAACTCATTAAACATTATCTTCATAAGATTAACATGGGAAATTTGAAGGATTGTATGCCGGAGCTCATTCTTGTGTGAATAGCGGCTGAACGGATGATTGGATCTTCAATTTGATGGGAAATCGTTAGTTTGAAATTAAATTTTCTAAAACTTTTGTGTTTAACATTTTTTTCTACCTCTTACCGTTTTCTTACAAAACGCAATCAAAGTGGAAAAATGAAGAAATTGAAAATTCGAAAAAATCTTTCCCGCTCAAAAGGTGCTTCCAAAATTAACAACTATTAAATTCTGACAATTTTCCCAATTCTGGCTTTAATTCAAGTATAAGGTCGAGGAGGGTCCGAATACGGGAAGTGCCTAATAATTAATGTCAGTGAATCAGTGTAACCGGTAAGCTTTAAGAACGTTGGGCGGAGCTTCCCTTCTCGGATGAATAGTGGCTAAATGGATGATTAGTTCTTAAATCTGATGAAAAATCGTTAGTCTGAAATTAAATTTTCTACAACTTTTGTATTTAAAATTTTTTGCTATGTTTTACCGTTTTCTTACAAAACACGCTCAAAGTGGGAAAATGAAGAAATTCAAAAAATCTAAAAAATCGTTCCCGCCCAAAAGGTGCTTCCAAAATTAAAAATTGTTAAATTCTGGCAATTTTCCCAAAAGTTTCTCGTCGAGAGCTTTAATTCAAGTATAAGGTTGAGGGGGGTCCGATTACGGGAAGTGCCTAATAATTAGTGTCAGTGATTTAGTGAAACCGGCTAGCTTTAAGAACGTTGGGCGGGAAGCTTCCCTTCTCGGATGAATAGTGGCTAAATGGATGATTGTATCTTAAATATGATGAGAAATTGTTAGTCTGAAATTAAATTTTCTACAACTTTTATATTTAAAATTGTTTGCTATCTTTTACCGTTTTCTTACAAAACACGCTCAAAGTGGGAAAATGAAGAAATTCAAAAAATCTAAAAAAACGTTCCCGCCCAAAAGGTGCTTCCAAAATTAAAAATTGTTAAATTCTAGCAATTTTCCCAAGAGTTTCTCGTCGAGAGCTTTAATTCAAGTATAAGATTGAGGGGGGTCCGATTACGGGAAGTGCCAAATAATTAATGTCAATGAATCAGTGTTACCTTCTAGCTTTATATAAGTAGATTAGTATATATATAGATAAACTCTATATTCTGTTATATCCCCGCATTTATAAACTATTTTCTAAAACTATTTTCTATTCTCAAACTATTTTCTATAGACTGAGGATTAATCAGGTATGTCCAAATAACTATTTATATCTACTCCATAACATATAAGGACGGAAGTTTCCAGTTTTTTTAAAATATTAGATAAGGGTAATCGGAAACGCGTAACTTTACTATTCGACTCTAGCCTAATATTTTTGCAGACGTTATTTTACATTTTACTGTTAAATGTGGAATACAGGTAAACATACTGTGACTAAATAGGTTAGGTTAGAACCTTTTAGGTATTTTTTTTATTATTATTTTTGCAATTCTGTTGCCATAGCAAAATAGTTTGTAAATGCGGGGATATAACAGAAAAGACCCCAACTTACATTATTGTAAGGTCATGAGTGCTGATTTTACGAATACGTTTATTAAAATTTGTTTTTTACTTGGAATTAAAATGTTCTAGATGGTTTCAATTCATTTCAATTTGCAATGTAAGTAAAATATATTAAAGCCGCGGTACAGATTGTTTATTATCTTTGAGTAATTAATGTCAAATTAATCATACAGTAAGAGGATTATACGATCATTATCCTTTGAAACAAAGAGCTCTGAAAAGCAATTTAACTGAATTAATTTTAATTAATAAACCAAACATTTCCGATGGTATTTGTTTCTCAAAGGGTATTTTTGGGAAATGTTATGAGTGTGAAATGCGATCCGAAAATGAATCATTTGGTGGTTGCGCTTATTGATATCAGGACAGTAGAGTAAATTTCTTATTTATCCACTTACTCTTTTATACTAATATTATAAAGAGGTAAAATTTGTTTGTTTTTCGTATGCAGGGGGTTAATCTCTGGAACTACTGAACCGATTGAGAACATAGTTTTACTAATAAAAAGCTGCACTATCCCTGAGTAACATAGGCTATTAATTAATTTTGATAAAAACAATTTTTATTTCAATATTTATAAATTTAGTCGGAAAAAATTCTTAGGTTAGGCCTACACTTATGAATTACCATAGCAACCAATTGAATAAAATAAGAGATAAACCAGCTGTTACTCAATAACCTTACATTTTATCAAATAATGTCAACACACCTTTTACGCAGCCCTTTTGATTCCCTATCGGACGGTGTGACTTTCAAAACAATCTATCCCGAGTTAGATTTTGCATATCTCTTTCCGTCTATTAAATAACATCTATACTAATATTATAAAGAGGTAAAATTTGTTTGTTCGTATGTAGGTGGGGGGGGGGGGTAATCTCCGGAACTACTGAACCAATTGAAAAAATAGCTGTTTTACTAATAAAGAGCTACACTATCCCAGAGTAACATAGGCTATAATTCATTTTTGATAAAATCATTTTTATTTCCATATTTCTAAATTTAGTCGGAAAAAATTCTTAGGTAGGCATAGACTGATGAACCTAAATGTTTCTTGAATGTATTTACATTCATTACCATAGTAACCAATTGAATAAAATAACAGGTAAAACATCTGATTTCCATTGACACCTGATTTCAAACTTTGAAGCAACTATTTTTGTAATTTCTAACTCTTTGATTAGGTTTTTATTAAAGTGTAGACCCTGACCCTTGCTGGTTCTTTTAATCTTTATTATAACTGCTGTTATAAAAGATACGAAATAATTTGATTTGAACATTTAACATTATTTACCATCTTACCTTTGGGGTTATTATTAATCCTACACCTTTATTATAAAGAAAACATAACAAGATTATGTGTATAGAAGGTTCGAACAGGTTGACGTGCGGAGCACGCAGGGGTTTCCCCTCGTGTTAAATAAAACCGTGTTAACATCGTTTCGAAATAATTTTTAATTTAACATAAAAAACTTATATTGTGTAAACTTTTTTCAAAAATGTTATCCCTAGTCAACATAATAACTGTTATTTATATTAGGTGATTATAATGTAATTTCTCGGCTTATAGGTAACTTGTCAGAATTCATCTTACTGAACAGTCCTTATTGTGTGCCCTAGTAACGTGTCGTTGTACCCAGTTGTCAGTTTTCTACGGTTTCGATCTGTGCAGTTGAGCTTCAATTGTGTACCGATGTTTTTCGTTCGTTTAAAAGTACAGTTTAGTGGTCAATTTTAAAGCGATTTGAATCACTTATTAATTTTTTTTTAAACCATGTGAGCTTAAGACCACACGTAAGAAGAGTAAACTTCTAGGGCGATATTCCTATATTCTGATTTACACTTCAAAAGTACAGAAACTATATTAACACAACTTACGAAATGAGGAAGCACAATGCCCATTTCAGAGCTATTGCCAAGTTAACTGTTTTTTTAACACAACTTACGAAATGAGAAAGCACAATGTCCACTTCAGAGGTATTACCAAGTAAACTATATACTCTGCTATATACACATGTGTACTATATACAGTACATTATAGTAGAGGGTGACGCGTGACGGAAAACGTGTAACGGTAAAATCCGATTCACCGCTCGCAATTTTTAGACAAGGTGCGCTTACGGATGACCACGGCTCTTACAAGAGAAATGACTGTAGTTCTGTATAAATCCTATTTAAAAGCAAAAGAACTAACAGTCACAGTTAGGCAAAAGATGTAAACGTTTGTAATAAAAAAGAACAATATAAATTTTAATTTTCGCAAACGCTTTCCTCGCACATTTAAATAAGATACCACATTTAAATAATTCGACCACGCAGCTGAACCGCTGACGTGAGTTGACCAAATTTCCAAAATTAAGTTTATATTCATATGTTTTAGGGTTTCGACCAAAAATTTGGGAAATAGGTCTATTCACGACGGTGCTGAATAGCTGCAAAATGGTTCGCACGCCATTCCGAATATTGGGAGTATCTTCAACACACAAGAATTGAGTGCTTCGCACGTCAACCCCCGTACTAGGAGTACCTTCAACCGACAATGCATTGCGTGCTTCGCACGAAAACCCCGTGGTAGGGTCCACCAAATGGCTTTGAACCGGGTACTTCTATGGTATTTTACATTTTGATGATCGATTGTGGGGGAACCAAGCGTTGCTATAAGTTCGCGTCAAAAAATAAAATGTGCAGAATAACATCCTACATTTATATTTGTAGACTGTTTGGCTCAAAGCGAGATGGTGTCGTTTGCATGGTCTTATAATGATGACATTGAGAATATATGTGATTTATAATAAGTAGCAACTCAGGATTCTATGTATAAATGAAACCGTCTCAAAAATGAAAAGTCATGATGAAGGCAATATTTTACTGTAACGAAAAACAAGCTTACATGACTTCCTTCTAGTTTCCCGAAAACTTATAACAGCTCGTTTTTGCAACCAAAACGGAACGACCCTTTACGGACTTATGTACATATGAACTTTTTCATTATTTTTACAAGAGGAATACGACACTATGAAGTATGAAATTTAACTCCTAAAACTCAATGTATATAACAAAGCAACTAATTTTTAAAGTAAATAATTCAACATACCTTCAAATTAATCCGATGGTGGTGTGAATGAGCTTTCTAAGTGGTCCACAGGAACGGCCTGAAAAAAGTAAAAATATTAAATTACAAATCTGAAAAAACTGGCCATTAAACTTTCCTCAAAGCTAGAGAATTGAAATGTTATACATTTATTTCTTACGAGATACATAGAAAAAGTAAACTAGATTTGCATTTTGTAGCGTACTGCTAAGGGGTGAAAATGTGATAACAACCCCTAAAACAATACAAATTCATTGCTATATTTTCCTTAAAGTTAGTGAGCTGAAAATTTGTACACTCATTTCTTACAACATACATAAAAAAATGATCGTAGATTGGCATTTTGTCGCGTGCTGCTAATGCTAAGGGGTGAAAATGAAGTAACAATCTCTGTATAAAATTTTGATTGTTATACTTCCCTTAAAGCTAGAGAATAAACCCTTAATAAATTAAGACATTTGAAAATAAGAAACCACTATGTTACATCCTAATTATAAATAAATAAGATATATTAGAATTTAATATTAAGTCACATTTATATAAAACTAATAAACCGCCGTGAAAAATAACAGGCTGATTTTAGATTCACATTAAAAATACACAATTTAAAAAACAAACTATTTACTGCAAACAACATTAAGGCCTACTTATCTAGGCCTACCTAAACGTAACCCCAAACTATAATCTACACTGGGTTTGTTTAAGTATTACAGATGATGGGTGAAATCAGCTGTTAAACGAATAGGTAAGCATATTCCTTCTTTAAATTTGTATAAAAAAATATAGTGATGATAAAAGGTTGTATTTATATATAGTTTATAACCTCAAAGTAAATATTATAACGTATATCATAGTATTCATTAGTTGTATACCTCATATTTAAAAAGAATCAACTTCACAAGAAATTATAACGATTGCAGTTTTAAACATAACCCCAAACTATAATCTACACTGGGTTTACAGATGATGGGTGGAATCAGCTGTTACATTATATGTTACTTACGTATGTACAACATCGAGTGTATAATCTGTTTGCATTTGCTTCGACGCGAGTCACCACGAAGGTTGGCGAAGCGAGCAGATGTAGGATTCTAGTGTATTACGTAGGTTATATGAATTATTTTTAGGTTAGAAAGTCTTTGAAAATTTATATTTTTTACAGTGTTTTCTTGTTTGCTTCCTTCTCCAGAAGAAACTGAACAAGACATTATATCTAACTGAGTAGGCCTGTATGTTGTTAGGGAATTTTCAACATGGCAAATGGACAGAGCCAACAATTAAACATTTTACTCAAAGATCTGAAATAAGTTTTAGAAAACAAAACAAAAGTTCATGAATATTAATCATATACGTAACTAAATCAACGATTTTAAGGCCCACACTTTTAAATAGTCATTTTAGCAAAACTAAATTACTGTTCACTTTAAAAATTCACTTAAGTTTTTATCAACATTAGACCCATGTTTGTAAATTTTAACAGAAGCTCAAACTTTTATTGAAATACCAATAATTCAGACCAATAGCTCAAGACAGTTATAGTTTAAAGTATAGTTTTATATTTTAGGCGTAAGTTGTGTTCAAGCCGTCATGAATAATGTAAACAAAAAAGATTATAAAACTACATACATTTTCAACGGTTTATAACCTCAAAACCGATCATACAGCCTAGCATAGCCTACATTAGTTGTATAACTCGTATACAAAAACAACCAACATCCAGACATTTAACCAAAGAAGTTTCTTTTGGTTGAAGTTGTAAACTTGTGTACATAACCCGAAAGTATAATCTATGCTATCTTTGTTAACAGATGATGAGTGAAATCAGCTGTCATATGTCTGAAGTGGGGTTTATTTTTGACAGCTGCTCAACATACTTAACATTATGTCTTTAAAATCTATACATAACTAGCTGACCCGTACGGCGTTGCCCGTGGTTGTTGGTATTTTCAGTCTTTTTGACGTAATTGTAATTCTTTTTAAGTGTTCGTTGAATACCTGTGCGTATCCTACTGTGGTCATGAAAAAAGTCTACGCTATTTAGGAAGTCAATGAAAATTGTTTTCCTGTAAACTACTAACATGAAAAAGCTTGAAATATATCGTTTTAATTTATAGTTTTTACTAAGTTTGACTTTCACTTAATTTCATTGACAATGTTGCGAGCACCTACGGTCTTAGAGGAAGCTACGTACCAAATTTCATTCCAATTCGTTCTTATAGGGATTTTTAGTAACTTTGACCCCCCTCCCCAAACCACCCTAAAATTTCGAATTTCTTTTAACCCTTTCTTAGCGAGGGTTTAAATTAGCTGGGGTTCGTAGAAAAGATATTTGAATCACTTTGTAACATCCGCGTTAATTTAGGATGTAACTAACTGGTTCAAATAGAGTTTGTAATTTTAAATGTATAGGCCTAATTAGTATAAGATATATATTGTTTAGTATTTAAATATACAATATACAGTATATATCAAAATAAAGCTACAAATGTGATATTTTAATGGCATTTACTTTAATTCAGATGGTTTGTTTAGTTTTCAATAAAATATGTTTAAACTCGTGTATGTTTATGGTTATGCATGGTGTCAAATAATTTGTTTGTTATTATTATTATTAGGCCTATTGATAGCGAAAATATGTTTTGAAAAGTATTAAAAACTTCATAGTTATGATATATTTTATATAAACAATATTTTAAGCAGCATATCTCTAAGTAGGCCTATATAGATATTTAATAACCAATGTTTAAGTTGAATTATAATTCTGTAAGCATTTTTATTTATGTTTGTTTATAGTTTTTCAATCTAACCTTAAAAAGCTGTTGGTTTTGAAGAGAATTAAAGTGATTATAAATTTGCTAAGTAATGTTGCTATGGTAATACATGTAAACAAACATAAGCTTTTTATACGAACAGCTGTTTTGTGAGCTATGGTTTTGAGTTCATACAATAAATGCTGTTCAGTTTCTTCCACATTTGAAACTTTTTCGGGAAACTTTTCAAACTTATAAACCTTCTATGAACTACTACAAACATTTTAAGACCAAAAATAGCCAAATCGGTCCAGCTGTTCTCGAGTTTTAGCGAGACTAACGAACAGCAATTCATTTTTATATATATAGATTAATTTGCTAGGGGTTATTTTGTGAGTAGAACTCCTCCTAGAGTTTTTAACCGATTTTGATGTTTTTGGTGTCATTTTACAGAGCTCACTCTGAAGTTGTGTTTCCCTTAAAATGAGCTCAATGTATGTTAAGGGCTTCGCTCCAGTGGCCCTCAAAGTTGCCATGGTAATCTTATGGAAGGTCAATCTTAAGGAAGAAGAAGAAAGATTTCTTTTGATTTTATCAGGGGCACAAAAACAGCTGTTCGTATGAAAAGCTTAAAACAGCTGATTTTGATCAACAGCTGATTTTGATCAACAACTGATTTGGATCAAAAACTGAATATAATTTTAGGTTAGCTAAATCAAGCAATAGCGAAGCATTGCCATGTCCACTAGTTATAGTTATTTTACACAACCAATTGCATGTGGTAAACAATTTTGTTACTCATGAACTACGTACGCACACTCGCTTTTATACGATTTGATTTTTAACATTCAAAACAAACAAAAACAGAACATTTTATACAATCATAAAAAGAAATCCTTTATCTAGGACAATAGTTATTTAAAAGAAAATGTCAATGACTGCTTAGTGAGTTTTTATTTCATACAATAACCAATAAATATTTTATTAATTTTCTTCACGTTCATAGAAGTTTTACAACAAAGGGCGTTACCAGACACAGAATATAGATTTTCACCGCTCATTTGAAATGTACGTAAGTATGTCAGACAATCTGTGAAGGACAGATCCGTTTAAGCGATATGCCAATACAAGCACTGCTGTGCAGGTATGCAGAATGCTGAGGGATGCGCTCAGACTGCGTGAAATTGGATTGCCTTCAGTTTTGTGATTTTACGTAAATCCAGAATCTATTCTTGGATATCCGGATTTGACGTAGACGTGGAGAACGACTTCGAATAAAAAAGTACAGTATTGGGAAGTCTCCCACGGACTTAAAAAAAGTCACTACAAGGCCCGATTGATGTTGAAATGGTTTGGATACAACGTTGAAGTTTACGGAAGCCTCTTGGGACAACGGTACTTAATTTTCTTATACAAATTAGAATGCTTTCTAGCTTAACAAGGGGGATAGGGGAAACAATTTGTTTTTAAAGATTTATCATAATAGAATAAAACGTATTTGTGGTTTTATCTGCAACAATAAATTATAATTATTCTGCATATTTTTTTACACAGCCTTATGCCCGTCTGATTCCCCCGAAATCGATCGAAACGTAAAATACCTCGTAAAATTACCCTTACCTTACCCTAAAAAGCGAGATTGTCCGCTGCGAGCGAAGTGAAGGCCGCAAGGTGAGGATATTTTTGTTTAATCAGGGAACTAACTCTTTACAAACTAAAGGATAATGTTTGTTAGAAAATTCATGTCTGAAAAGTTTGTAGTGACAAGAATTCGTTTATTGCAAAATTGTAAGCAGGAATACAAATACATTTTGTTTAACCGGGGTATAATTTTACAAATTGCAAAACGTTTTTTGGGAAGTTTTTGTTAGAAAATTTATGACACAAATGTTTTTTGATACAAATTCGTTGATTGGAAAAAGTAAGAAGATAATTAAATACATACGGGGGGATTCCCCTGCGTGCTCCGCACGCCAACACCCCACCCCCCAACTCCCTGTTGGAACCCGTTGTGTGCCGTTGGAACCCGTTGTATAGTCAGCAAGGCTCAGGTCTACACTTTAATAAAACCTAACCTAAAAATTGATTTAAAATTTGAAATAAACTGTCAATGAAAATATTAGAGACTACAGCTGATTACTGAATCAACAATAAACATTACAAATCAGACCTAAAACACACCAACAATAACATAACCTAAATCAAATCATCTGTTGACATTTGAGTAAGTTTAAAGTAAACAACTTATTTATTTGAAACTCAATTAGTTTATCAGCTGTTTAAAATTAAATTACAGTATTTCCTATTTAGCCTAGTTGTAGCATAGGCTACTGATGCATTTTTAAAACTCGGAATAAAACTAAAATAAAAGTGTAAATCAAATATTTAGCTTCACAGTGACTTAGAACTGGAAATTATCTTTTAAATAAAAAAAGAATCATCAAAATCGGTTAAGTATTAACTTCAGGAAGTGAGTGAAGTAAAATCAGGATTTTTTTTTAATATATAGATTTTTGTATTCTATAAAATATGTATTTATATCTATATAAATAAAAATATAAATGTTTGTTTATTAAAAATCTTAAATCTCTAAAAGTTCCTTGCCGATTGCTTTGAAAATTTCACACAACGTCGCATTCAAGTACAAGTGTGTTTTTTATATAGTCTATGTTTTCAAACACTGAGCAATCTATTGGTCGTAGAAACAACACACGCTTTACTAAATAGTACCAGGAGACCGAGCTAAAGCTCGATTATAAGCAGGGCCTAGTTCGCTCACGTCAATAACTATTATTGCAAATTTCCGTGAACATCGTTTAGGTTAGGCCTATAACATTAAACAACTAAATAAAGGGTAT